>JACYXH010000765.1:97500-112500 GCA_026745465.1 Lota lota
CAGAAACTGCTCAATGCGCTAAAAGAGGTCAAACATCCCAGTTCAGACGCAGCCTTGGTTGGGGGCTACGAAGAGGCTTGTTCTTGGCTGTACCTGTGCTGGGGTTATAGCTCTTAGCACCATCTAACCCTAAAGACTTGTTAGCAATATAATAATATCCAAATGGGATTTTGCAGATTTACACTGAATTTTTATATATAAAGCAAAATGATGTAGGCATATCATATATCATCAGCTTTTTTTTCATGTTCTCTGCGATTCTCTGTCAACTTTCGTGTTTAATGCTCGATAGGCTTTGAGTGTGAACAGAATTGGCACCTTAGCACAAATCGCAGCGCCGTCCATTGGGACCCATTATATTAAACACAGAACAAAACCTAAACTGGAATCTTCAAATACGTTTTCTATATAGTACCCGATGCTGACCGACACGGCGCTCAGTGGATCATCCGATGTGCAACCTGCTTTATATTGAAGCTCTGCCGTAACCCAGTCGGACTCGGACCAAAAGTGGATCTGAAACCCACTGACCTCCAAACAGCACTGATGTAATATTAGGGCTAGCAGGTAGAGTAGAATGCACTGGGGCCTATTAAGTTAATCTAGGCGATAACAAACATATTATTTTTATTATCTTTTTCCCCATCGACCAATTGATTGGTCATTGAGTAGAATTTCAGTCGACCAACATTATATTTTGTTGACTACAGCCCTAATATATACATATATGTATATATATATATATATATATATATATATATATATATATCATATATTATTAGTGTAAAAATAATACTGTAATTTCTTTTCACATTATTTTAACTTTATTTTTATTATATTATGACTTTACTCTTCTTTATTATTACCTTTATTTTATATTGATATTGTCTATCATTGTCTGCTGCTTTCATGACCAAATCTCACCTCAGGGATCAATTTAGTAGCCATCTAAACTAATCGATCCATCTATATTCAACGGTGGCGGTCAGATGTAGGCCTCTGGTCAGGCAGCAGACTACTAGCATCATTCACACCAGCACACACTTCCATACCTTCAGATATGAGGTTCATCATCATGTCCATGCACATCTCACACACACACACACACACACACACACACACACATACGCCTATTCTATCTGATTCAATGGGAGTTCAATGTGTGTGTGTTTTTCAGAAATATGTTATGTGTGTGTGTGTGTGTATGTGTGTGTGTGTGTGTGTGTGTATGGGTGAGTATGTGTGTCAGTGTTCATTAAACGGTGTTTCTTGAGCTATACTTGAGTGCATGTTATCACGTGTGTGTATGTGTGTGTGTGGGGGGGTGCGTGGGGGGGTGCGTGGGGGGGTGCGTGTGGGTGTGAGGCCTCCTCGAGATTAAACCTCACTCCCAATGCCTTAAGATCACTTAGCATTGCGGCCCCAGCGAACCAGCCTTACACTCGTTGTGTGTGTGTGTGTGTGTGTGTTCCCTACCCTGTGTGTGTCGTCGTCAGGCCCTCGGCGGCGGGGGTCAGGGTCTTCGTAGGCAGGGGTCATTCCTTCTCTCCTAGCCTGCTGATATTCTCTCCTCAGCAGCTGGATCCTGTCACTGACACACATACACACAAACACACCCACACACAAACACAAATACACACAAGCACACAGGTATTCAGAGATTTCTTACAAATGTCAAGAATGTATTTCGACTAAATTCAGATTTGATTTTTTATTTATTTTTTATTATTTATATTAAAAAAAATGGAAAGGTTTCTGTTTCATGAACTTCTATAAGTGCATGAATATATAACTATGAAGATGACAAAAGCACATATATATCATTATTTTATCACAGTGATAGACTAAACCTGACTCCCCATGCATCAGCTGACTTATCTGGACGGGAGCCGTCCAATAGGAGCTCTCTATTCCTCAAGTTGAGTTATCTGTTATCTGACACACACCTGCAGACTGCACTGGCATCACACACATACACATATACACGTGTGCGCGCACACGCATACACACAAACCCACACACACACAACCCACACACACACCACACAAAGATCAATGTTCTACATTCTCTCTCTCTCTCTGCATTTTTATCAGTTTTTCTTCCTCTTTTTCTTCAGAGCACCAACATCAATCATATGAATATTTCTACTTTCTGTCAACACATTTATCAGAATAACGTGCACCCCGAAGCACAAACATACAAATCACACACACATACAGACAGACACACCCCCCTACCCTGATAAATACACCCAACATCCTACACACACACACACTCAAGCACCACAACATGTAAATATCAAAGCCCTGTTAATATGTACAAAGGAAAAACAGCATTAGTTGGCACGAACGGGGAAGTTTGGAAATACAAGATAGAATGAATCGATGGACCAATCAAATACAGCACAATAAATCTCCTAGACGTGTACTTTGACGCAAGCTCGCACATTTCACGCACGGCGACTATGAAGTTTGCATTCCCTGCGGTGCAAAGCACACGCAAGGGGAGTCATTCAAATAGTATCGCTAGTTAATGTGTTTGTTTACACATCTCTAATTGTTCGTTCCGCTGTGCAGTCCGCAAGCTTCTCCCCTCACTGTAAGACATACTTTCTATTCTCCCTTCCATCCCATCTCCCCACGCCTCCCCTGCAGCACCCCGCTGCCTCCCCCTTTGGGAAACACTGTCCTAGGCCATAATCAGTGTGTCTATTTCCTCCATTTCAGACCATCTCTCCCCTGGTAGAGCGGTTCACCTGAACACAGGTCTGCTCTCAGGTCTACCACTAACCCTCACCCTCTCGTTGACCCCTGACCCCTTTCCAACTATACTGCATGTGACAGAGGATGCAGAATGAGTGTTTGTAGGCCTCTGTGCTTGTGTGTGTGTGTGTGTGTGTGTGTGTGTGTGTGTGTGTGTGAGATAGAGACAGAGAGCTAGAAAGACTGTGCCTGTGTGTGTGTGTGTGTGTGTGTGTGTGTGTGTGTGTGTGTGTGTGTGTGTGTGTGTAAGAGAGAGAGAAAGTGAGAGACAGAGGGAGAGAGAGCAACTGTATGTATGTATACGTGAGTGAGAGAAATAGAAAAAGTGAGCGAGTGAGTGAGTGAATGTGTGTGTCCATAGGGTTGGAAATCATTTATTCATAAATTATTTCACAACCATCAATACCAAGCAATGGGCAAAACATCCGCAGAGACCACACACACACACACACACACACACACACACACACACACACACACATACACACACACACACAGTACCCCCCATCCACGTACACACACCGACACACAGATTGTGAGTGCTTATATATATTCAATGTCCTTAAGAGGGCTGTGTCAGCACAATCTATGCAGCTCCCATAGGTAAGACATCCAAGAAAAGGAATAGAATAAAAATAGTCAGGAGCAGACCTGAGCAGCCACAGTATACGCATCTATACGTTACGGATACACACGTATATGTGGGTGACAACAAACTACATCTTAATTCATCATGGTGTACATATATATATATATAACGGTTTATTATATATCATACATATATGCATATAGTATATATATATATATATGCAAGATATACACAATTTAGTGGATGGTTTAATCAGAAACGTCCAACAATACCATAAAGTCATGCATTCTTAGAATGAGCTGGCCCCAGTGGGAATCGAACCCTGAACCCTGGCAGTGTTGATGCCATGCCCAACCAGTTGACCAGTCTACACCATGATGGTGTAGAGATGATATACTGTAGAAAGCATGGATTAATGAATGGTATACACACACTGTTCAAGTTTTCTATGCTGCTTAGTGTCATAATTTAAAATCTCTAAATGTAGTTTCTATATTACCACGCATTGTCATTCTAGGTCATCTTTATCTGACTCACAGGTGTATGGAGGGCAGGATTGACTACAGAATGAGTACTACTACAGTAGTACAACCAATCAAATCAGGGAGGACTGTGACTGTGGGCTTGTACTTAGTCGCCCATTTCTGTTCAAGGTGAATTCATCATAACAGGCAGTGCTGGTAAAGGAAGGCCTAAGAAGGACCAATCTCTCTCTCTCTTTTCCACTACAATGGATTCCACACCCCCACACATACGCACACACACACACACACACACACACACACACACACACACACACACACACACACACACACACACACACACACACACACACACACACACACACACACACACATACTATAATACGATTTATGGCTGCACATAAAAAGCAAAGGAATGAGATGGGAGAGATAAATAAAAACAAAAAATAAATAAAAACACTGAAAACACTTTAACTATCAGAGCTAACATAAAACCTTGACCAACGCACACACTGCAACATACCAACACACACAGACACATACTATGTGGTCAATCTTCCGCTGGAGCCCAACACACACACACACATACACACACACACACACACACACACACACACACACACAATGTTGTGGCTGCAGACTGCAGAGGCTATCGATCAGCCCTGGAGGAACAAGGGCTCGGTAATAAAAGCCGACTGGAATGACTTCCTGTTTTACAAGCCAGCGGTCATTAAACAACAACAGGAAGTAGCAGCCGTGTGTGTTAGCGTAGCTCGCTACCCTCCATTCACTTTAACCACGCTGCATACACACACAGGTTATAAATAAAATATGAATGCTACTCCCATACCCATTCCCATACAAAATATATTCGAAGAGTATATTTCCAGTCTTTGATGGATTTCTTACTATAAACAAGGCTTTAAGGCGGCTGTGGATGGATGTAGGAAAGCTTTAAGGAAAGAAAAGTATAGCTTTTAGACTTTATATTACACCTTTGACCTGACATTTTTCATTTTCGTTTTGTGAAAAATAGTAAATGTACATTCCATCTGCACCCCTCTTTCATGCATGCACGTGCACACACACGGATGCACACACACACACACATACACTATTCTCACAGACACACGCATGCACACACACATACACTATTCTCACAGACACACACACACACAAACATACACTATTCTCACAGACACACATACACACATATACTATTCTCACAGATACACACACACACACACACACACACACACACACACACGTGCACAGTCAATCTTCCATGGGAGCCCCTGTCACACCAATAATAATTCTATAAATGTTTAAAGGCAGAATCAGCGACACAGTGAGAATGTTATTAACACTGGCGTTAATAATTAATAAGCCTGATTCCTTAATGACGTGGAGAAATAGCGCTCTCACATCCACAGCCAGCCAGCCCATCTCTGCTATTAAAGCCCATAAATATTTACCACCCTTTTCACTTTTACACCTTTAAAAATATGCATGTTTATTATTCCAGTTTCTTTGCTTGAGGGCAGGGTCATAGGTCAGCTGTGTGATATTCTAAGTCTGTGAATTTATATGAATTGTATCGCTGGTTAATATCAGAAGCAACGGGTAATGTGATGTATATTTTATATATATTTGATGTGTTGGTAAGCGGTGTGCTGATCCCAGTTAAAGAGGCTGCGGTCAGAGGCAGAGGCCAGTCTCTAGCAGCTAGCATCAATCTGTTGCACCTCCAGTCTCTGACACACGGCTCAACTGTGCTGAGGATTTGAAGAAAGTGAGGTAAAGTATGAATACATTTAGGGTTGTATATCATAGTGCTTTGCCGTTTCAACAAGGCGATCAAATTTCTGGTCTTTAGCAGACACTTATATCCAAAGCGACTTGTAGTGAATTCAGACACATGACATTGAGGTTCAGGCAGGGGTTAGGCATCTTGCTCAGGGATGCCTGCATGTTAGGCTTTTGAGATGGGGATGGAACCCAGTTCCTTTCGTCTGGAAGTCATACACCCTAACCCACAACACTAACCTGCCCATTCCTCCTAGCTATTTCTGGTACTGTATTGTTAACCATCGGCCAAACCATCGATAGCTCAACTAGATAGAGACTAGCGAAGACTTGATGGCAGTGGAGAGAGATTATTGATGAGACGATAGAGCTACTGAAATCTTTGAAACAAAGTTGAAAGAAATGAAAGAAAATGAGACATAAGGAGTGAGAAAGAGTGAGTTTAAGGGGAACAAGTGCCTGCGTGTGCACGTATCCACGTGCATGTGTGTAGATGCTAAGAGAACAAACTGGACTGATAAATAATCAATCGATGAAGATGGGGGGAGAGAGCGAGAGAGAGAGCAAGAGAGAGAGAGAGAGAGAGAGAGAGAGAGAGAGAGAGAGAGAGAGAGAGAGAGATGGAGAGTGGAGTAAAGTGGGAAGTCCTTTCATTTCCACAAACCCAGTCATGATAGCTCTCTGGGTGAATCGATACTGCTTGAAAAGACAATCTGGGATTGATTTGAGAGCTTTGAAGAGGGTAGGAAAAAAAGAAACAAACGTCTTTCATTCTTTCTAAAGGAACGGAGGGCGTTTAACTGTCTGTTCCACCAAGGCTGAGTCAATAACACAAAACAATAAGTAGCTTTTTAATAGCCTCAGAAACGCTACTGTTAATAATAGTGGCCTGGCCGTTTTAAACCCTACAATTTCAAACAAGCCTGCGACGTCAGCCAGTGGATCTTACAACTTTGGTTTCAACGTAATTGTGTTGTCATGTTTGGGACTCAAGATGTAAATGTTAGTTAAAGATTTTACCGTAAGCGTAAGAAAACTTCAACATGTACTTTGACGCATGCTACATACTATGTTAACCTCATGGGATATGTATCAACACATTTTCGGAGAAGCTTTAATCCAAAGCGACTTACATTGAATAACTACTAATGATAAGTGAGTAACAACATTAGATACATTTAAAACAGGCTATGTACAGCACATGCATCAATCCACATAAAGGACCAAATTGTCATTATATCGTAGAGAACGTTATTGGTTATCCGAGGAGAAAGCTCGGCGGCCACAGTCGATACCTCAGAGTATAAAAGGAAAGTGGAGCCTCTTGTAGTCTATTGAGCGACAGCAACTATTTCTGATCTGACACACACTTGTCAGTTATACATGTGAGGGTATGAGTGTGTATGTATGTGTGGGTGCGTGCATGCATGTGCGTGTGCACGTATTTGTACATGGGTTACATGTAAGTGTTCCATTGATTCCTGTTCCTGCTGAGTTCTGGGTTGAATGGGGAGACTAGAAGAGGAATAACTTTGGCTAACAAAGGACTGCCAAGCTAGAATTGATAGCTTGATGTCTGAAATATAACGCTCTCCATCCTTGGCTTTCTCTTTTCCATCTCTCTGTCTCTCTCTCTCTGTCTCTCTCTCTCTCTCTCGTTCTCTGCCTGTCGTTTTACCGTCATCTTTTCTCCTCTCCGTACTCTCACTGCCTCTCCTCTCTCCTCCATCTTTCTCTGTTCTCCTCATCTCCGGTTCATCTGCATATGTCCCTCCCTCCCCCTCTTTCCCTCCCTCCTCCACCCTTCCTCTTCCTCCCTCCCTCCCTCCCTCCCTCCACCACCCTCTTCTCCCAGCCCCGGTCCTCTTCTCTAATTGGTTGACGTCCCCACTAATGAAGTTTGACAACAAAAGATCACCAACGCCGGCAAGGGGGGGGAAGGAGGAGGGGGAAGAGTTGGGGTGGGGTGGGAGTCGAGGGGAGATGAGGGGTACGGCAATTGTGTGTCTGAATGGGTGTGTGCATTGTCTGTGTATGTCTCTGCACATGTGTGTGTGTGTGTGTGTGTGTGTGTGTATGCGTGTCAGGTGGCTCTCCTCTCCGGGCTAACAGGAAGTGACATGTGTTTTGGGAAGGCGGCTGACAGGAAATGACAGAGGCGGTTAAGCGGTGCCATTTAAGCAAGCGCAGTAATTAGTGCTCCATCGACTGCCGTGACATCATTCAGACTAGCTGTCCAAATATGGGCATAGGAAGAAATCTGTTCGCAAATCATCGTTTAAACAGCTAGATCAAACCTGTGCATGTGTGTGTGTGTGTGTGTGTGTGTGTGTGTGTGTGTGTGTGTGTGTGTGAGTATAAGAGAGAAAGAGAGAGAGAGAGTGAGACAAAGAGTGAGGGAGAGAGATATGCAGAGAGAAAAAGAGCTACAGGTGGTACATTGGCTTGCATGTCATAATTTAGACAACCTGTCTGTGTTTAATGTGCCCTCTGGACTCTGTCAGCCGTGCACGAAGAACCGTGCACGGCAGCCATGCACACTTTGACGTGTGTGTGTGTGTGTGCATGTGTGTTTGTTCCCATTCCTTTGCCAGCTGTGTTGGGCTTAGCTCCTTGCCATCACTCTCTCTCTCCCCCTCTTTTTATCTTGGATGCCCTTCCAGAAACAAATCAGCTAGATCCAATTGGCGAAGGTGTAGTTTAAACTACAATACCCAGTGTGCTGTTGTCTGTGTTTGACCTTTGCCCCCTGGCTGATTTCTCTGTAGACCCCTCTCTCTATCTCACACAAACAAGACACTTTAAAAAATGATGTCATCCAAACAGTCAATTGTGCTGCTTTCCAACTCTCTCTCTCTCTCCCCCTTCCAAGGAATTACCTCTTTTCTGTATGGTTTCCTTTGTTCTTCACTAGACGTTGCAGCACAAAGAGATGCTAGTCAGTTATCGTCATGCTGCTGTTGTTATTTTGTATTTTACAAGATAAGAGAAGCTGAGATGGTACTTTATTGATCCCAGACGGGAAATTTGGGTGCCACAGCAGCAAGTACAGGACAGGAGTAGAATAAAAAGCTTTTTTTTGCTGTTTGCTCCATGCTAGTTGGACCCAAAAAGCCACTTCCAGAGGAGGCTGAGCACAATCAAAGTTTACAATCAATATTGAAGCAATACAAAAATAAGTGTCGTGCCCGCACCACCAAGTTTCTAAAAAAACAACTAAATAGTCCACACAAGGTACATGAATCAGAGAGACTGTTTCATGTGAAAACCATAATGAACCTCAAACACGGAAAGCAAATGACAAGTTAAAGAAATCTTTGCATTTTTAATGAAATGGACTGGAACGGTTCATAGCTAGACTCTTAAAGCATACCCAAATTGTAATTGGTTGAAGGGAATACAGCAGAGTGCAGTTAAAATACAGACAGGGTGGTCACGTTGTGAGCTTATTTTCTTTCTACTCTATTTATGTTTTTGTATATTCTTTACATATATATCTCATCTGTGATTGAACCAGCAATGTTTTTGTGATCGTGTCAACAATGTCCAGCAAACACACGCACAACTTTCCAACCAATCATAATACAGCAAAAGCTTTAGTGTGTTACTTGGAGTGTTAAGGAGTCTTAAAACACCCCGCTCTCCAAAGATGTCATTTACTCCAACCCCGAAACAACGCTGATTAGCATACAAGCCCCGCCCCCATGTGTTGATTGAGTTCCCGGGAGCCGCCTCGTTAACACCTGCATGCTAATTTAACCACTCGGAGAACAAAGACACGTCTTGCTGCTTAGCAACCGGGTTGAGTGACAGGGTGAGGCTGTCGCCAGACGGACGGCTCAGTTTCTCTCAGAGAAATCGGAAGACCATGGGATCCCAGTTATCTAAGTGTGACTCTATCCCATTAATTCATTAAACTCCAGACTGACTTGTTTACCATCGTTTGAATCCACCGCTAGAGGGTTGGACTGCGGCAGCCCTCAGGATGCTGGCATACACAGCCACACGCACCACAGGCAAACACATAGAAACAGGTTCAAATGTGTCAGTGAAGTAACTCAGAGACATGGAAATTGTTTCTACATGCATCGTTAACCATGCAGAAAAACAGCTGAAAACAGTTCACAAAGTTGACAATATGAATTTCACATTAAAAAAACAACAATTGTATAGCATGGAGAATATCTGACATTTAGGCTTTGTAACCTTAAACATTTAGAAGCTGCTGTGTGTGTGTGTTTGTGTGTGTGTGTGTGTGTGTGTACGTGTGAGTGCGTCTGTGTGCGCATGTATGTCTGTATGATTGAGTGGCCTTATACAGGGGGAATGTGTGTGCATGTGTGTGTGTGTTCTCCAGTGTTTCCATTCAGTGTGGTTCATCTACAGTGGATGTCCTTTGCCTTGAAACTTATTTTCCTCCTACAGTTTTCCAATTTATAGGAGATGGAGGGAGATAGAGAGTGCGAGGGCGAGGGCGAGGGCGAGAGAGAGAGAGAGAGAGAGAGAGAGAGAGAGAGAGAGAGAGAGAGAGAGAGAGAGTGTACTGAAGTACCTCTTGAGGACTGTTCTGTATTAGCTGGATGAATCACAAGCTAACAAACCCTCTCTCCTCTGGACTCACCATGCTCACTCGCCCTCAGCCTCACTCGCCCTCACAAGGATGACACATGCATATGCACACACACATACACTCACATAAGCCACTCGCACAAACACAATCATAAACAAAATCACAAGCACACACGCATGTATTTACAAACACACACAAAACACAAAGACACACACACACACAACCACCTGCCAAACCAACTCAGAGAACTCAGCTGAACACTTGATCAGCTTTTAGTCCTTGCCTCTCTATCTCTGCCTCTCTCGCTTTCGCTCTCTCTAGCTCTCTCTACAAAAACCACCCCAGTCCATCCCTAATTACCTGCAGTGTGAAAAGACTGGTAGAGAGCAGCACTTAAGACCAAGGAACCTAGCACTCAAACAGCCGTCTTCATAAGAGAGAGACAGAGAGGAAGAGAGAGAGAGATAGAGAAAGAGAGAGAGACAGAGAGGGAAAGAGAGTGAGAGACAGAGAGAGAGATGAGGAGGAAGGGAGAGAGACAGCAAGATGGGGAAGGCGAGAGAGGGAGAGAGCACAAGAGTGACAGACAGCGATTGGAAGGTGGAAAAAAAGAAAGAGGGAGGGAGAGGGAGAGAAAGAGAGTGGAAGACAGGGAGAGGGAAGGATAGAAAGAAAGAAAGTCAACTATGAAAGACTAGAACAATATGTAGAATAAGGTGGTAGACATTTTGAGGGTAGGGTCAAACTACAAACTTGCAGAAGCTCATAACGAAACCTGAGCATCAATATTTATTTGGTATAGTGTGTGTGAAATAGTGTGTGTGCTTGTAATACGTGTGTGTGTATGTATGTGTGTGTACACAGAGATATATATGGAGAGAGAGAGAGAGAGAGAGAGACAGAGTGAGAGAGAAAGAGAGAGAGATTGTCTCTGTATAAAGAGAAGAACTGAAAAGTGTTTTACATTAGTATTTGAGTATTGGGTTGCGTATTGTGTGTTTTAATAAAGGTAAGAAAAGTGAATTATATTAGTGTGTGTGTATGTGTGTCAACATAGTGGACCAAACTTGAAGGTTTGTCCCCCTTTTCTTTCTTGTCTTCCGCTGCACTCATCCTCTCGCCTCCTCCTTGTCTGTATACTCATTATTCCTTTCATTCCACAATTTCATTCTTACTCTCCTGCTCCATCTAGCTCCCACTCTTTCCCTCTCCCTCTCTCTTTATCTCCCTCTCCCCCTCTCTCTCCATTGAGCCCCTCAACCGGCCCCCCCTCCTGCGCTCTCCTTCTGTCTTTATCTCCTCTCCCCCATTTCCCCTTTTCCCTCCATCTAGCCTCTCTCTCATCGCTCATCTCTCTAGTCCCAGCAGGCTGATTGTTTTCTAATTGGTGGAGTGGCAGAGGTCGTGGTTGTTATGGTAACCTGGAGAGAGAGGGGCGCTTGGGGTTCAGCCTGAGTAGGGGGCGAGTGAGGGCCCACTTGAGAGAAAGCGAAGGCAGCTCTCATCCTGGCTGGGGTGGACACTTCACAACATTGGGGGTGGGGGGGGGGGGGGGGGGGGGGAGATAGAGAGAGAGAGAGATGGATGTGTATCTGTGTAAGTGCAGGTGGCTGTGTGTGTGCGTGTGTGTGTGTGTGTATGTGTGTGTGTGTCCTCATATAGGAGTCTCCTCCAGATCTATCCATCCTCTTTGTCAGCTGCCCATACTACCCAGAATGAACTGCACTCTCACTGTCTCAGCGGGCTAAAGGACAACTATGGCGATAGATGTGTGTTCCTATGCTTGTTTTCTATTTATTTAAGTATACACCAAGTATGGGGCGGCTCGGTGGCTCAGCTGACTAGCAGGCTAACCCCATAAACCATGCAGCGGCCCAGGGTAGTTCCACCCTGTGATCCTACGCTACATGTCGTTCCCTCTCTCAACCCACTTTCCTGTCCCTCTCCACTCTCCAGTTCATAAAGGCAAGCCCGTAAATCTATATTACAAAAAAAAGAGTACATACTAACTACATGTTAAATGAATATGTGGTCAACTCCAACCAGCCCATGTAACAGAGGTGAAGAGAACTTCAGAAGCGGAGATGACGGCTGGTTGTACACTATGACGTCGGTTACGTTATTAGCTTATTATTGTTTTTATTTGGATGGCAGAGACTGTATTAATATGGTCTGATTTGAAAAAAGTAATTTCTTTTAAAGACAAGAGCTCGATATTGTTAACAAGAATAGCTGTATTATTTGTATAGTTAGATTGAGATTACTTTTATTTGGGAATATTTACATGTTGATAATATGACAATGTAACTTAATCTAGTGCTGATTTTCTTTGTGTGTCCAAGAGTCTATGCTAGCAGGTTCCACTCTCCCTTATATAAAGCAGGCAAATAATGTTTTTCCACGACCCAATCAAATCCCAAAAGGCCTGAAATTACATCCAACTCTAAACTTTGCGATAATTACATGGTATTTTACCTGAACAAATGTCACTTTACAAAGTAATGCAGGCGCTGAGCGCCATTTCACGCTGTCCTCAATGAGCTCTTAAGAGGCTTTCTTTCTGCTCTTCCCCTGCAGTGTCAAGTAGCTTTTCCTGGAAATGTACGTTTCGACGTCCATTAGCGCACAGTACACACTGTGTCTTTAGCTTTTGAATGAGAAAGCTCATTCATAGATGATTATATAGAATCAAAGACAGCACATTCAGACATCATTCATTCTTTACTACATTCATACAATGAAAGGTTAAAAAATATATATAATACACATTTATATATCAGTCTATATCAGCAAAATAATAGCTTATTATATACTGGCAGAATAAATCAATCATTCAATAGCGGTAAAAAAGTGAATTAATATGTAATTAATTCTATACCTGCAGTTAAAAAACACATTCATATACCATTCTATACCAGAAAAATTTTAATTCATATCTCGTATCTCATTCTACACCAGCTGAAAGGCGCATTCGGAGGCAATTCTAATCCAGCAAAAAAGCTCATCCATATATCATTTTATGGGAACATTTTTATATCCAGGCAATTTATATGTCATATCTCAATACAATATATGCTATTTCTATACCAGCACAAAAGCTCATTCATAGCAGCAAAGCTCATCCGTAGCTGGCTCCATACACCAGGAACGTGGATCTGACTTGACGTTAACAAGCCGTGCCTCGTCCATCTCATCACGATCGATGCGTAGACCTTCGAGGGCTCAGGCCCCATAATGCACCACTACCATTCTAGTTTTCCACCAATCGGAATTCAATGGTTTAGTAAACATCTACTAAGATCTGGTTTTCCCGGGCGCGCTCGCGCTGTAAAGATCAAGAATGAAGACCTGGGGGTTGAACTTTCTATCCCAAACAGTGAGATGATGAGTATGTTTTTATGCTTTTAGAGTGTGTGTGTGTGTGTGTGTGTGTGTGTGTGTGTGTGTGTGTGTGTGTGTGTGTGTGTGTGTGTGTGTGTGTGTGTGTGTGTGTGTGTGTGTGTGTGTGTGATGGAGGACCAGCTGAGTTACGATGTGCTCTTTAGTGAGCTATGAGGCCAAACATTTACGCTACGGATCCCAGAGGACCGCACACGAGACCGTCTGTATTCATGAGCTGCTGGTTTTACTGCCACTGTTTGGACACAGCATTTCTCTTCGTGAAGGAGCTAGGAGGTGTGTGTGTGTGTGTGTGTGTGTGTGTGTGTGTGTGTCTTTGTGTATGTGTGCCTTGTTTGTTTGCCTAACTATGGCTGCGTGTTTGAGGTGCTTGCGGATATTTACGCATCCCTGTGTGTCTTTGTGTTCATGCGTGCGTGGATGCATGCGTGTGTGTTTGTAAGCGCGTGTGTGTTTGTAAGCGCGTGTGTGTTCTTTCTCTGCCTAAATATGCATAGGTGTTTGTCTGAGATGCTTGTGAATATTTATGCATCACTGTGTGTTTGTGTGTGCGTGTGTTTGTGTGCTTCATAGAGTTTGTCGATAAATTCTGTCTTCTCTATTTATTGCACAAAGGCTTTAAGATCCAGACGGATATATCCAGATAATGTGGCAGTCCATATTTCACCACGGGTGTTTGTGTGTGTGTGTGTGTGTGTGTCTTTGTTTATGTTTGTGTGTGTATGTGTGTGTGTTGGTTTGCTTTCATTGCTCTGTCGAAATACTGATGGACGTCAAGTCCTTCGCAATTTGTTTATCTTTGACACACACTTGCAAACTGGTGCCCTAGTCTTTCTCTCTTACACATGCACGCACACTATCATGCACGCACACACTATGTGTGTGCAGAGATGAAAACGATCTCTGTTCCCATGTCTGGTTGCACGAAGAGGTAAAGGAAGAATATACTGTTATGTGGCTCCATTTATTATAGTTATTATATGCATTAATGTATACTATGTTTTAGCTGCTAATTATAGAAAGAAAGATTTGTGAAGAAAGAATGCCAATGTGAACTTAATTCAAGAAAAGAAGAAAGAAGTAACAATACATTTGAGAAAGGAAAGCAATGAAAGAAGAATGAAAGAAACAAGACACAATACAAAATGTCCAAAAATGAAACAAGACAAACAGAACGACGACGAATTAAGAGATAGAAAATGAAACTGAAAGAAAGAAAGCTTTTCCATGGCCTATATGTCATGAATCTATCACAATACATGAGTAGAGCATCTGCACACTAGCCCCACAGTCCTGAAGACTACTCCTTACCTGTCACTAGCACCACCATGAGCAGCAGGAGGAGGAGCAGAGGAGCTTCCAACAGGTGAGGCAGTCGAGGCGCCTCCTCTG
>JACYXH010000765.1:115000-137500 GCA_026745465.1 Lota lota
CTAACCTCACAGTACTGACTCCAGAGGGATGTGGCAACTTCCTGCTAACCTCAGTATTGACTCTAGAGGGGTGTGGCAACTTTCTGCTAACCCTCATAGTACTGACACTAGAGGGATATGGTTACTTCCTGTTAACCTCCACCATTCTGATACTACAGGGATATGGATACTTCCTGCTAGCCCCCACGGTACTGAGACTAGAAGAATGTGTCTTAATTATTGCTAACCCTCACAGAACTGAGACTAGAAGGATGTGGCAACGTCCTTCTAACACACCATACTGATATCGGTATGGTAACGATAATAACGAGGTATGTTGCTACTTCGTGCTAACCACCACCATGCTGATACTACAGGGATGTGGCTAATTGAGCCAGTCCAGTCAAGACTACTAAATAGTTAATAACTTGTAACATGTGAATCCTGACCTGCAACCATGTTTTACATTTTATTCATTAATCGAATAGCCTGTCTGGATCCCCGCTAGTGCCGCTTGCGCTAACTAAGCTAGTTGCTAATGCTGCTGGCTGATAATGACACTAACACCAGTAATGCGTGGTTGGAAGAATCGCCCTGCTGTCTGTTTATTGATTATTAAAGACCACATTCACATCTTTGTTACACATAGATATAAATAAACAGTTATGCATTATTTGTGTGCATGTCTTATATATATTTAAATGCTTGTTACAGTGTTTATATGTTAATGTAAGAAATAGAGAGGATATAGTCAGTGTGTGTGTGTGTGTGTGTGTGTGTTTTGAAATGGGTTAATATGGACTCACAGTGGGGGGACAGAGCCCATTTTAAACCATGCAGGAGGGCTCAATGGTACGGCCAAGAGTACAGAGTTCTGTGTGTGTGTGTGTGTGTGTGTGTGTGTGTGTGTGTGTGTGTGTGTGTGTGTGTGTGTGTGTGTGTGTGTGTGTGTGTGTGTGTGTGTGTGTCTTGCTCTAATTAATACTACCATGGGCAAGGAAAATGTACCCTTCACTCACTCTCTGATTCTTCCCTTTTCTCTCTCTCACCTCCCCTTCACCTCTCTTCCTCATTTCCCGTCTCTTTCTCTCTGTAAGGAGCTTCTATTCTCTGCATTCTGCTTACCTCTCCTTCACCTCCTCCTCCTCCTCCTAATCTGTTCTTTAATGTGACACTCCTCCTTCACTTTAGTAAAAGTTAACCCATTTGTGCTCTCCTCCTATCCCTTTCTCGCCATTCTTCCCCTTATCTCCTCTCCTCCTCTCTGTACAGCCAGTGTTAACTAACTGGGCCAATTCATTGAGAAGCTCGGCTACCATTGCAAGTAGAACGGTGTTATTTGTCACCAGACAGACAGACAGACAAATCGATTAAGTTGTTACTATGTTTACACAACAGGGTATATGGGAGGAACCAAATCATCCATAATTCCATTTTGGTAAATATTATGAAGATATTAGTTGACACCCCTTAGAATAACCTTTAATAATAACAAAAAAATCACATAATTAGAGATGTCAACTATAAGAGTTTACTATCTATTAGAATATATTAACACTACTGGTCCTGGACCACAGACTAACTGTCTGAAACAGCTCGTGTATTTGACAGACACTGATATTGATATTAGTTTTGTAAAGGGACAAGAATCCCATTAACATAACATTAGTTAGCCCACCAAGTTGACCGCAGGAGCAGTCTGCTCAGGTCAAGGGTCACCCATGTTTTACAAGACCAGGGGAACCGAGCTGCAGCACATTAAAACAGATCCATCAGGTGGAACCTCATAAATATTCATCATGTAACGCCACCATCTTATTAGCAATGTGCAGACGAGGTAATTAGAAGCGGGAAAAACATGATAATGTACACAGGTTGTTAAAGGATTCCATCTGGAGCAGTAGTACACAGCAGAGGGAGAACTAACAAGGGAAACATGCACGCACGCACACACACAACCACACACACAATAGTTTGTCATATACGGGCACACGCACACAGACGCGCACATTCGCACAAACACACACACACACAATCAGATGCGCACAGACTCAATATCATGCACACAAAAACAGACACACAAACACAGGAGAGAAAGTAGGAGATGTTTTAACATCTGTGAGTCTCAGTTAATCTAGTCTCATGTTTCGTATTAACATATATTTCCTCCCGATGCCTGTCCTAAGACACTCCCCCTTCTCTGTGATTAGTAGATGGGAGACCAAAAGGATAAATGATTGACAGGTGTGACTCACACTTCCAGACAGACACACACCCATACACACAGTCTTATCACACACATTAAAAAGTCAACCACAAACCTACACATAAACATTAACACGCAAATAAAAACCAACACATAAAATCACATCGGCACACACAGACACGCACATAAACACAGAGCCTTTTAAGGCAAGACGTGGTAACATGTGGACACAACATGCATGAGCAGGCACAAAGAGCACGTGGGAACACACGTGCACAGATGATTGGCAGCCATGGCATCTGTCAGTGACACCCCAATGACTTTCTGTCAGAGTGGCTGATGAGTCCCCACACACAAACGCAAACAAATGCACACACATGCAAACAAACGCACGCACACACACGCAAACAAACGCGCACACACACACGCACACACACACACACACACACACACACACACACACACACACACAGTCTGGTCAAGCTTTTGACAACTGAAATTATTTAACAGTCACTATAGATAACAATAAATTATTATTCTTATTATCTACAAAATCTTAA
Organism: Lota lota; assembly: GCA_026745465.1. Lineage (NCBI taxonomy): Eukaryota > Metazoa > Chordata > Actinopteri > Gadiformes > Lotidae > Lota > Lota lota. The sequence goes on from JACYXH010000765.1 coordinate 117,746, forward strand.
AAATCCTCCACTACTGCTAATCTGTCTGCCTGTCTGTCTGTCTCAGAATCTCAAATATGTGGTTTTCTTCTCTCAGTTTCAGATCATTATACAATTCAAATCCTCTAGTCTGCTCATTAGACACAACTTCCAGATTTCACTTAAGGCTCCGGAAACTTGTGAAGAACATTTAGGACAGGATTAAGTGGGAAAAATGTTTTATAGATGAATCAGATAATGATGACTAGCAGCCGTAGTCAAGTGATGATCATCGACAGGCCAGCTGTTAGCCAGATTCACCTTGTACATATTACTTAATTCAAGTACTGGACTCTCTGCTCTACTGAAACAGCTGTTTGACACGACAACCATAATAGCTTATTGACATAGTAAATTAACTCATGATGTAATTTTAATGAATAAACACATACAACCTGTTAATAATTCAAAAGATCAATAGCGCAATAATGTAAGGGAGAAAGTTGTTAAATCACCAGCGACTGTTTCAGACTGCTAGGGTTATTGGTATGGAACTACACACACACACACACACACAGGTCTTCTTTTTGCAGTTTCAAATAGCCTAGCTGGAGCAGCCAATAGGAGGTCCTCCTGCAGATGACAGTCATTGAGAGGGTGATTGCACCGACAGAGTAAGTCCATTTTCTACCATGGAACCTTTCATCTAGAAAACACACACACACCCACATATACACTCACAAACCAGATTCACACACAAACACACACACCCACACCTATACAATAACACGCCCACACACACACACACACACACACACACACACACACACCCACACATACACAATAACACGCCCACACACACACAAACACACATACACACACACTCACCCACACCCACACATACACAATAACACGCCCACACATGCCCACACACACACACACAAGCACCCACATGGACATACAAATGGACACAAATGTGAAAACACACATACCAAAAGAAAGAAAAATACCTGGGCTAATAGGCCCAGCCGTGGAGCTCAAACATAATAGACTCCAGAATGGAGCTAGTCATCGCTAATGGGCCCCACCGCGGAGCGGGCGAATGGTCCCCACGATGGAGCACTTCAGTCCAGCAGAGAGACGCGGCATTACCACTGCACTGGTGGAGAGAGAGCGAGAGCAAGAGCGAGAGCGACAGAAAGAGAGAAAGAAAGAGGGAAGAGCAAAGAGCAAAGATAAAGAGACTAAATAGAGGAATGAGAGAGAGAGGGAGTGGGAGAGTTGGAGGAAATGGTAGAGAGGCAGAGGATGAGTGTGTGATGATGGTTGTGAGCTTGAAGAAGATACAGACTGGAGGACAGGAGAAGAGGAGAGGGGAAGCATAGAGAAAAATAAAAGGTTGGAGCCAATCTTTCAGGCACCTGCATGAGTCACTCCCATCTCACGTGATCACTTCAAATGTTATAATATATGTGGATTTAGCCGCTAACTTTAGGAATGGTATGAATAAGATATAGAGGAGATGGAGAAGGATATTGGAAACAATACAAATATGATACATCAATTTACACTTAAAAACACCCACACACACACACTCTCTTGCTCACACACTCTCTCTTGCTCTCACATAAACAAAAACACACGGGCACACACACAAACACACACAAAAGAGTGTGACATAGCCAGACGGAGACACTGACAGTAGTGCTTTCAACAAGGCAACTGAATATCCATATATTAGCATAGATTCACACACACAGACACTCACACACACTTTTGACTCACAAGTCAAAGTTGGTCCCTCTGATACCAGCGGATCTAGTTTCCAATGTAATGTATATGAATAATGAACCTTCTTCTGCAATACAAAGCTCTCAAACCATAGCTCTAATTGCATTTATGTGCACATACAGAAACAGACACAGACAAAGCCACACACTCAGATAGACAGAAACACACACACAAAATATAAAGACACACACAAAGACGCACAAACCCATATGAACAGACAGGCCCAGGCATATCCCTACACACTGAAAAACCTTTCCACACACACACACACACACACACACACACACACATACACACAGGACAGGCCAGCCCAGAGGGTGGTGATCACAGGCCATAATAAGGAGGTCTGTTAGGAGCTGAGAGTCCAGCACTGAAACACATGGATGTATGTCAAGGAAATTAATTAGCTGACTTTGTGCGTGTGTGCATTTGTGTGTGTTTGTGTTTGCGCGTGTGCGTGCATATGCACATGTGTGTGTATGTCAGACTCCGTGTGTGCTTGTCGTTTAATGTGTATGTGTGCTACTGGTCTGTGTCGGTGACTCTGAAAGTTAGAAGGATAACAATGAAGTGACATAAAGTCTGCAGGGACCACACACTCACACTCACACACACACACACAGACAGGTTTTTTCACATAGCATCTGGTGGTGGTAGTCAGCCAATGGGCTGCGAGTATCTGACACCCGTCTGTGTGACCAATCCTGTTTACCAGCCTCTGAATATGCATCATGTCAGAAGGGGGGGGGGGCACGTGTCAACTAACACAACGCACGCACGCACACACACACACACACACACACACACACACACACAATCAGAGAGACACACAAATATGCAAAATTTCAGACACACACACACAGTAAGACACACACATACAAGCACACACACACACACACATACGTTAAGACACACACACACACACACACGGAGTAGGATGATTGACAGGTTGATTGGCAGATGGCAATGTTCCAGATAATACAGCAGATCATCTCTGTCATCTGTCCACAAACCGACCGTGTGTCTTTTGAAAGGCCCAAGCCACGTCTGACCCTCCCTACACACATTAAATACTCACTTCTAGTGAAAACGTTTAGGTTCATTATCACACATGCAACCCTAATCTAATCCTCTAAATACATGGTAATTACATACACACACTTTGACATGCATCGTATCTGTGTCTGCACATACATGTGTATGTAACATGCATAGCATATATAGCGTATATAGTATAAATAAATAAAAAGTTTAGCAAAATTATATAATTGTGTAAGAAGTAAATGTGTGGTGTGTGTGTGTGTGTGTGTGTGTGTGCGGTGTATGTGTGAATGTGTGCATGAGTGTGTGTGTTCGTGTATGTGTGTGTGTGTGTGTGTGTGTGTGTGTGTGTGGTTTACCATGGTTCCAAACCCGTGTTCCTGTTAAAATCAGGAGGAAAATGAAGGAAACTTAAATGGATTCAGAATCCCTCTCATTCTCGTCTTACATGGTCTCCCAAACCATTAGGCCAATCAAATCTACCGCTGGAAGCTGAATGTGACCAATCATGTCCACAAGCCCCGGGCCTGATTGAAAAGCACCAATTTGCCATTCATGGCGTACACCGCCGTTTTCACCAATCACGCGGCAGACAGGGACGGCGGGCTGGACGCGCTGCAGGATAGAGCAGCACAGTGATTAATGATAGAGAGATGAAGGAAGGAAGGAAGGAAGGAAGGAAGGAAGGAAGGAAGGAAGGAAGGAAGGAAGGAAGGAAGGAAGGAAGGAAGGAAGGAAGGAAGGAGGGAGGGAGGGAAGGAAGGAAGGAAGGAAGGAAGGAAGGAAGGAAGGAAGGAAGGAAGGAAGGAAGGAAGGAAGGAAGGAAGGAAGGAAGGAAGGAAGGAAGGAAGGAAGGAAGGAAGGAAGGAAGGAAGGAAGGAAGGAAGGAAGGAAAGAGGGAGAGATCATCATGGAGGGACTCGAAAAAGAGGATGTGGGAGTGTCGGCAGATCAGAGAGGAGATGGATGGATGGATGGATGGAAATGAGGGATGTGGGATGGAAGTGCCAGTGGGTGGTGGTGTGAGGGAACATTCAGTGTATTGGTCCAGCAGATAAACCCAGTGAGAGACAGCAGGGATCAGGTGAGCTGGTGGTGAGACACGAGGCGGGACGGACATGGGGGCCAGGGTGATGCCGTCGGGTGGGTGGTGGAGACGCTGCGGATCCCGGGGAGGAAGGATTGGCGTGGTGGAGGACGAGGAGGTGATGGAGGTGGTGATGAAAGAGGCGGTCGAGAAGGTGATGAGGGGGGGGGGGGGGCTGATAAAGGAGGAGGTGATGGGGGAGGAGGTGGTGGTAGAGGAGTGGAGGAGGATAAGGAGGAATGGAGCGGGGGGGGGGGGGGGGGGCTGCATTAACAACGCTGCATTAATAATGCAGCACCGCTCGCAACATGAAAACACACACGCGATGAACACACACACGCACGCACACACACACGCACATACACAACTAGCAACCTACAGCAGTCGGGGTAGAAACTGAGTCCGGCAAATTATATGTCATTACCAGTGAAAAGAAGTGAGCCAAAAACACTTCTATCTGGCCATCCGTCCATTAATCCATGTACATTTCATCCCAACGCGCGCTTAGTAAATTTAGCGCTATTAAAGACGGGCCTCTATTCACACGCTCGGGCGAGCCCCAAAGGCTGCATTTCTTCACCATAAAAGAAACACTATTCAACGTTAGATAACGAAATGTTTGATGTCTGAACATAGCTGTGTATTAGCACAGAAAGAGAGAGATAGGGGGGAGAGTGAAAGTGAGAGAGGGAATGAGAGAGTGAAAAAGAAAGAGTAAGGTAGAGAACGAGAAAGAGCAAGAGAGAAAGAGAGCTTTCAAGGAAAAACGAGCCTATTGACCCACTTCAATTAAACCAAATTAGTGTGCATTAGTCTAATTACCTAACTGTTCCCTTTAAATAACATGTAATTCTAAGGCATAATTGGGGAAAATGGCCACCTGAAATCTGGAAGTGTTTTTGTGCGTTCTGGTTCACATAGACTCCTATTGTATGTGTCTAATGAAACTTTGCCTGCATTTCTTAATGGATCAGACTGCATCCAAGCGGTTCGCCAAAGATCTCTATCGATGTAATCGTCAAAAACTCCCATTAAGGCAAGCACTTGGTAGAATATATATACTTTAGAACTACAGATACTTAAAAGACTGGAGTTTCAAAGTGTGTGAGTTTGTGTGTGTGTGTGTGTGTGTGTAAATTCCTGTAAGTTTTCCCTTCACATGGGACGATATGCGATATGCTTTCTTAAGATGAATAGTTTAAAGTGTTGCTCAGACCTTCTGGTGACCGTTCCCACTATGCGCACTGAGGTCTCCGTGCACGTAGCATGCACGGGTCATATGGGCAGAACGCGTTCTGTGTGCGTACAGCACAGTGCATGGCTGTATTCAGTCATGCACTGTACTCCAGTGCGTATTTGTGTATCAGTCCACTAGTAGCACTAAGTGTTAGCAGGCAGGCTAACGGCTGCTTGTCTGTATGTATCACATTTCAGTGTGTGAGAATATGTGTGTGCGGTTTGTGCATAATTCATCAATTTATGAATTATGTATTGAGAGTTAGATATTAATGAATGTGAGAGTGGGAACATAAATAAACGCAATGAATAAATGCATTTCATGTTTAAGGTTTAAGATAGATTGACAGATAGAGAGGCAGGCTGACTGACAGATGGATGAAACATAGCAAGACAAATAGACAGACAGATGGACAGACAGATAGACTGACAGACAGACAGAAAGACAGAGACACACAGACGGACAGCTAATTACCTCAGGAGGCCAAAGCCTTTCTTCTTGCTCTTCTTCTCTGTCTCCTCCCCCCCCTCTCCTTTCTTCTTCTCCTTCTCCTTCCCTTTGGCCCTGATCTTCTCCTTCTTCTTCCCTTTGTTCTTCTTGTTCTTCTCCTTCTTGGACGGAGGAGTCTCCTCCGTCTGTTCTCCCGCTCCCTGGTGGGACGAGCTGCTGGCCGGGGTGTCCCGCCCAGAACTCTGGTCAGACCCCTCTTCTAGGGACACACACACACACACACACAATTTATGCTTTACTATTAAGTAATTTAGCAGATACTTTTATCCAAAGTGACCTACAATGATTATAGAAAACATGTCATGTCATTAAGTAGGTAGGGGTTATGGGCCTCTTGGAGGCCTACAAGTAAACAGACTCCCAGCACAGCCCAAAGGGGACTCGGTTCGAGTCCCAACTTTGGGGATCGAACTGAGTTGAACACTCTAAACACTACACTATCCTGCTCCCGACATGCACCACGCACTGACACACACGCATGGAAATACACACAAACACACACCTGCACACACACACAAACTATAGAACTGATGTCCTACATGGTTGGGTAACGGAGTAAGTAATTTAGGTGTGAATAACCTGCGCACAGGACCAGGGGTATATCTAGAGAACAGCAGTGGAGAGTGGCTTGTATAAGGCCTATTAGTTAACAGACTGCTCCTCCTAAGTAGCTGGGAGGACTAATGGCTTGCTTTGGTCTGCACTGACAGGCTGCATCTCGTTGCTAGGTTACCTTTTAGAAACATGACTCATTGGCTAAAAGTTTAGAGTGGTTTACCTACCGCCATTTAGGATGGGGGCAGAGAACTAGGAAACAGAGAGAGAGAGAGTAAATGAAGGTAGGGAAGGAAGGAAGGAACGGGAAAATTTTATAGAAAGGCAGAATAACATAAATAAATGAGAGAAAAAAGAAACAGATTTCGAAAGGGCAGTACAATTGTAAATAGGTAAAAAAGAAACATGCATTGAAAAACAAGCCGGAGATCGAAGACTATGAAGATATTGTGAAATATTGAGAAAGATAATAAGTGTTGTTGTTTAATGGGAACCAGATGACAGGATACATCAGAGGTCTGGACGATCCTCCTGACAGCTCCAGCATTCACAGAAAATTAGCAGGCAGGACCGCAGCCCCCACAATGCAACAGCTGTCGAGAAACTGTGGGTGTGTGTGCGTGTGTCTGTGTGTCAGTGTGTGTGTGTGTTTGACACTGTGTGTCCGTTTGCACATGTATGTATGTGCATGTTTGAGTGTGTGTGTGTGTGTGTGTGTGTGTGTGTGTGTGTGTGTGTGTGTGTGTGTTTCGTCCTCCTTTAGTTATTCAAATATGATGCAGAACAACAAAAGGTTTGAATAGGACATATACGTACGTCATATACGACATTTTAACATGACAATAGCATCTTGTTAATAAACAAGAACATTCAAGACTTAACTCAGCAGAAGAGGACTGTTCATATGAAATTAGCCTGAATATTGGAAATTCATCACATTTAATTGTTTTTGATTGCTTGTTCAATTTGGTATTATAATGACTTTGGATTAGTTGGAAAACAAATTCCTCTCGCACGCTTAGAATGTAGTCTGTGCATCTGCACATGTGGTTGTGTGTGTGTGTCAGTGTGTGAATGTGCTTGTGTTTCCTTTGGTGAACCTGTCCTCTACCAGATTACAACAGGTTTCAAAGTGTTAAATAGTTAGACAGATGTTAACAGACATGATAACTCTGTTTCGGTGTGTGTGCCTGCATCCGAGTGTGTACGTGTATGTGGCTGTGTGTGTCTTTGCCTGTGCGTATGTGTGTGTGTTTGTTTGAAGTGTGTGTGTGTGTGTTTGAAGCGTGTGTGTGTGCATGTGTGTGTGTGTGTGTGTGTGTGTGTGTGTGTGTGTGTGCGTGTGTGTGCGTGGTGTGTGTGTGTGTCTGTGTGCGTGTGTGTGCACGTGTGTGTTGTGTTGATGTGTGTTATTAGGTGTATCCTGTGTGATCTGAGACAGCAGCCTCATTACTCCAGTGGTGACAGACACCAGACTGCTGCTATTAACACAGCGGGGGATTTAAAACCACCGCTTTCTCTCTACTTTCTACTCTCACATTTAAATAATACAATCCTAATAAAAAATAACACTCATCAAGTGTTGGATTTTTGGGGATCTGAACATGTCCGGTTTTGTAATTACAATTAGCACAATTACAGCGACTGCCCTTAGCGGACAGCTCAGCTGTTATCTGTCAACACATCTTAACCAGGGGAAGCCAGGAAACAAACACCTAGCAGCAAGGCTAAGCTACACTAAGCTAGGGCGTAATGCCTTCAAATGAACCCTCAGGGACGGCAGCTGGGGCTAAACAGGTTGAGTTACCCGGACGCTATTAGCGACGCCTTGACCACAGACAGAACACAGGCTGTCTGTGTGTTGAACTGGTTCTTTGTCTTAGTCCTTTAGCAGACACTTTTTATATAACGTGACTCACTATGAATACAGATACAGGTCATCAAAGAACAAGTAGGGGTTGGGAAGTCTTGCTTGAGAATGCCTACAGGGTAGGCTGTGGATATTGGGGTTTGACCCCAGAACCCTTCAGCTGGGAGTCAAGCACCCCAACCGTTACACTATCCTGCCCCCCCCCCAAAAAAAGTCAGATTGTCTTATTGTCAACATTTTGTCTTTGTGTTCTGAGTGCAGTATGGAGCCTACAAAATATATAACATATACATAATATAATAATAATTATAATTGCATGGCCTTTTGTGCCTTTATAGACAGGGCTGTGAAGAGACACAGGAAAGTGGATTGAAGAAGAGAGGGAATGACCACTGGTAGGAATCGAACCCGTGGTCGCTACTAGGTGACAGCCTTCCACTAACAAGTCACCCTGTATAAACAAAGATCAGAACCAGAAACACATCTATCTTCTTCATCTGTCCTTACCATCCTCATCCTCCGCCGGCCCGTCGTATGACTTGTCGATGGCCGCCCGGAAGCTCTCGTTGCAGCCTCGCCCCCTGACCATATTAGGGCGTGGGCGATGGAAGGGGAGGAGCTCGCTCTTCTTGTTGACCTCTGACATGGCGGTCTGGAGACTCTCCAGGGAGCTGGACTTCTTCAGACCCAGGGTGGGACCCAGCTCTACCTGAGGAGATGGGGCTGGGCGAGAGAGGTATAGAGAGAGCGAGGGAGAGAGAAAGAGAGGGAGAGAGAGAGAGAGAGAGAGAGAGAGAGAGGCCGACAAAAATAAACAGATGGGGAGAGAGGGAAGAGAGATTGATTAATTGATCATCTTGTCCTTTCACGTCTAAATTGCTATGACATATGTGTTTTGCTCTGATATGATGCACTTACATTATCAATAAGTACATATGTGTCACTGATCATTAAAACCCCCTTTCACTATCATCCCAAAGCCTTGACCAAGCACTTTTCTGCAAGCAGCAAAGGCGTTCTACAAGAAACTAAAGAACAGCGATCAATAAGTGTATCGACGTCCAGATCGGGTGGCCAGTTGGTCGGCTTTAGCCAGCTTTGATCAGCTCTGATCAGTCGAGATCAGCACGGATCAGGCTGAGAGCCCCAAGCTGTCCCATGCTACAGTCCAGGGGGTCTGGGTGTGGACATGTGCCAGACAGGCGGTGGTGGTGGTATTTTGTGGTCGTGGTGGAGATGGAGGTGGTGGTGGAGGGTGATGAGAGAGAGAGATCAGTCTGAACCAAACTGCTGCTACGGAGGTCATGATGGATGAGAGACCTCTGGGTCTATCCATCACCAAGAACACAAGAGGGGAGAGGATGGAGGAAGATCGGGGAGAAGCAGCCAGGAGGAGGGGGGAGAAAGGGGAGAGGAAGGAGAGAAGGGTGCAAGGAGGAGAAAGAGAGACAGGAGGAGGAGGAGCAGGAGGGGAGAGACATAAGAAGGAGGAGAAGGAGAGAGAGGAGGAGAAGGAGCAAGTGGGGGAGGAACAAGGAGGACGAGGACAGACAGGAGGAGGAGGGAGGATATTTGAGAGAAGGAGCGAGGGGGGAGGTGAGAGCCGAGGAGGAGGATGTAGACGGGGGGTAGTCAGTAGAGGATACTAGAGCGGATGATGGAGAGAGGGATGGATGGAGGAAGTCATGTCAGAAGAGGGCAGATTGGAGGAGGGTTGGTGCAGAAGGATGAAGACATCCTGGGACCCTGTGTGGTGGGGATGGGGGGGGGGGGGTCCTGGGTTGGAGCTAAATGGCAGCAGAGGAGGGTGTTTTAATACCTGCTACCTTCCACCCATCTGTCAGTGTCATGGCTGTGCTGTTTAGGAACAAAACACACGCAGAGGGAATCTCACCCAGAACATTACTCACACACAGAGAGACAGGCTAGGGAGCACGCAGGATGATAGAGATAGACGGAAAGAAAGAAAGACAGAAGGAAAGAAAGAAAAAAAGAAAAAAGAAATATATTGAAAGAAGGAAGGAAAGCTAAAAACGAAACATAAAAAGAAAAAAAGAAAATCTTTAAGAAAGGATCAGGAAGGGAAAAAAAAGCACACCAAAACGGAGCACGGTGATGCATCCAGAATCACACACAAACACACACCAACACACACATGAACTAACTCACACACACCTACACGCACACACGAGCGTGCACGTGTGCACACATATTTGGGATTCCGCGTTGGCGGTGGGTTGTCGATGTGATGCGTCTGTGATTCATGATAGCTGCTCCTGCATCACTTTACCTAATGATTCCCTATACACACCAACGCTCTGAGTGTGTGTGTGTGTGTGTGTGTGTGTGTGTGTGTGTGTGTGTGTGTGTGTGTGTGTGTGTGTGTGTGTGTGTGAGAGAGAGACTTTGGCTCCGTTTCCGAGCAGCAAATGAAATCTGAGGACTGATGTGACTTCCACTTCCATTTAAAGAGCCATTAAACAAACACACTGACGCTAATACACACACACACACACACACACACACACACACACACACACACACACACACACACACACACACACACACACAGAGATAGCAGTGGACACAGAATTTATGTACATGCATAATGTGAACGGGTCACTGATGCTGAGGAGATGGAGACAGCCTGTGACAAGTCAGCCCCCCAGCTCAGAACATGAGGACACCCCCACCTCCCCCTTCCACCTCAACCTTCTCTGATACGTTCACCTTCTCATTCAAAGTTACGCTTTTTTTTACTTGTCATTTATAATGTTTACTTTTATATAACATTGTACATTGCTACTACTGCTATTGTGTGTATAGATATATTTTCAGTATTTATTAACTGTAGTTTTATCTTCATATGTTATATTCTTACTCTTATTTGAATTATAATACTGTATAATGTATAATACTTAATACTGTCCTGTTGTTCCTGCTGAATTTCCCGTCTGGGATTAATGAAGGACATCATATTTGATCTTGGCTGGTGCGGTTGTTTAGAGTTAGTTGCAGAGTCTGTAGAAACAAACGTCCTCTACGCAGGGCAAGGATCAGGAAGGAGTTCATCCGAGTCTGATCCACACGCCAAAGATCAGCATGAAGATAATAATCCAGACATAATCAGCTCAGAGCAAATGTGTGATAATCTCACTGGTTAATCCACTCACAGTCCGTACGATGAGGCGACATGTCCCGCCGTGCACAGAGAAGGGGAATCCATGAGCTCGGAGAAGTGACCGACAGTGGCCACAGATCAGCAGGTAGAGGAACATACTGTCGTGTTTAAAGGTGTTCAACCTCACGTGACACAGAAACAGACATTTTCATTCAGTTTGAGTCACATAACCAAACCGTTGTTGGGACGGTTGGACAGCCTTACACATGACTTCCCAAAACCTATGTTCTACTTCAAAAAAGACCTTCTTATAGTAGAAGAAAAATAGCAGCTCGACCACAACAACAATTTGGAACTTTGCTCGCAGCGTAGGCCAAACCGATCTTCCGAGGGTCTGTTATGTTGCTAAGTCATTAGCGGCTACCCACACACACACACACACACACACACACACACACACACACACACACACACACACACACACACACACACACACACACACACACACACACACACACACACACGTGTCGCCAGTAGAACATAACATCAATCCAACATAGCCTGTAAACATCGCTGTGAATAAAAAAACTGCTTTGTTTTCAAATTGCTCAACCAGTGATTTTAATGATATCCAACGTCAATAAATAAACAAAACACCAGCCTCTGACAATGAGATTCAGCCTCCCACTCGGGGCTAGAAGTCAGAGAAACCCACTCGCTGCAGGTTCAAACCCCACGCATGGAGATCTACCGACAAGTAAAACCTTACGCAACTAAACTACCTCGCTAATTCTCATAAGAAAGGATTGAGTGAGAAACCGTCAAGACAACTGGAAAATGCAAGTTGAATAAAAGATGACAGAGCAGTTGGATGGGCAGACGGCGAGAGATGGTCCTACCAAGGGACTCTTGAGCAATGCCAGTGGTGGAGGAGAGGATCAAATGAGCAACGTTAGGCTGCTAACTGCAGCTTCCAGCCAGGAAACAGCTCACAGAGCTGGTCCACAGGCCCACAAGCGTCAAGTAAACATAATATACATAATACTGAAATAAAACTGAAATATACATCAGACTCCCAAGCTTCAGGAAATCCACAACTAAATAAATGCACCACTAAACGAGGGAAATGGTTGGCATGGCATAAGTATGGAACACCAAATTACAGAAACGGGAGAGAAACTCCCACAACAGCGCTGGTCGAATGTAAGGTCAGGCCGTGGTGGTCTGAATTTACCCAGAAGACACCGGGGCATCAGCAGTATTTGAACCCCCCCCCCCCCCCCCGGAGCAGCCGTAGGCAAGGGAGGACTCGGACTCGGAGCTTATGTTGTCGGACGCTTTGATGAAATGTTCTTTGCGCTTCTGGAGACTGATGCTGAAGCGCCGCCGGCCCGCGTGTGTTTACAGCGCCTCACAACATCAACAGTGTCGGAGCGTTGGGAGACACCAGTATTCTGCCACTGTAATCGCTCCGTCCAAACACCTAATCCCCTGTTTTTATGCTCCCTCTTAACGTCTGGTGTCGCCCGCCAGCCAACTGTGCGCCACGCATTGCCGGCAGCGGATAAACACATTCTTTGTGAAACAGCCGTTTGATGTTTCCTCCGTTTCGACCTAATAAGGGGGGGGGGGGGGGGGGGGGGGGGGGTTTGTTCGCCATAGTCATTGTTTATAGCGAAGAAGACAAACTGAAATCTCTCTGGCAGTTTCCCCACTTGGTGGAAGACATGTATGTAGCAGGCCCCGCGAACACGGGGTGGATGCTACACGCTAATGCATCCTGTCTGCTGGAGTGAGATGAAACAGACGCGTTTGTGTGTTGATGGGGACGGTGATCAGAGACTAGCCAGTACACACACGTACACACACAGGGTTTTATACACACACACACACACACACACACACACACACACACACACACACACACACACACGGATAAGCACACACACGCGCATGCACACACGAACGCACACACAAAAACACAAACGCATACAAAGAAGCGCATGCACGCAGTATTTTGCTGCGAGTAGCAGGATCTGTGTCATAAATGTAATTACTGCTGTCCCACCATAACATGATGGAATTAAGCTGCTTTTAGAGAGAGAGAGAGAAAGAGAGAGGGTGATAGAGAGAGAAAGAGTGAGAGACAATGAGAGAAATAGAGAGAAATAGAGAGAAATAGAAGAAAGATACAGAGAGGGATGGAGCGCAAAAGCGAGATGAAGAAAGAAAGAGAAGCAGAAAGAAAAGGTGTGGAGAAAGCATAAGAGGGAGGGAGAAATATATAGAGATAAAGAGACTGCGAGCAAGTGAATATAGTGCAGTAACGAGAATGCACTGAAGAGGAACAAAGTGAAATAAAAACAGAGAGACAAATAAAGAGATAAAGAGAGGAGAGATAGAGAAACAGGAGAATGACCACCACTAGCAGCAGACATTAGAGCAGCGGACAGTCTCTCACACAGATTCCACGCCCTAGAACCAGTGGCCTTAAAAAGCTTTCAATGTCGCTCATAATTACATAATTACTAAGAATATATATATATTAATAAAATGAGAGTACTTTTCCGGGAACAGGTAATGCACATAAATATCCGACCACGGTCAGAGCGCAAATAAAACAACCATTCTATGAATGGCTTTATTTTTAATATTTTCATTTTTATGTTTTCATTCAAATTTCCTGGCTGACATGAGCGTATTCCCTGCGTATTGTTAAAAAGTATTGAGTCAAATGGAAATATGTTGACTGTGTATGACGCTATGCGTGCATGTGTTAGCATGCATGGGTAGCATACGTGTGTTGGCCAGTGTATTGTGTCTCGTAATCGCTTTTTTATGTCTACAGCGGGATGTGTTCTTTCTTTCTCACTTTTTCCTACTTTCCTTCCCTTCATATTTCTTTATTTCCTTCCTTCCTTCCTTGCTTCCTCTCTCCCTCCCTCCCTCCCTTCCTTGACAGTCTAAGACCCATCGTTATAAGTGCTCATTAAACTTTCATGAATTTAGATCTTAATTGTTATTTCTTTTTGATTGAACCTCGGTTCCCTAATGCATATTCCATAATCACATCCAATCATAGCCCTATCATATTCCATACTCATAGAGACAGTGACAGGCGTGCAGAGGGCAGGGTTTTATAATACACATCGATCATAACTCATCGATTCGTCCAGACAGTAATGTATGGCCGCTGTGGGAGCTAGAGAAAGGAAAGGTCATTACACTGAGTATCAAACACACACGCACAGACATTAAATACACATGTACAGTGTGAGCGCACACACACGCACACACACACACACACACACACACACACACACAGTTCACATGTACACGCATACACACACACACACACACTAACCTCTTTAAAGTGAGGATTCATCATACAGTTGGAAAGAAAACAAATGACCCATCATTTTAAACCCCTCTATCTCACCCCATCTTGACTTTGCTTCATGTCTCCCTCTCTCTCTCTCTCTCTCTCTCTGTCTCTCTCTGTCTCTCTCTCCACCTCCACTGCTAGGTCTCTCTCAGACCCACGGTGGGGCTTTGAGGCCAGTGTGTCCAGACTGACGGAGATGAATGGGGACGGTAATCAGACACGACAGCACCCTGTGTATAAAAACCATCTCCTGATTGCTGCTGCTTACCTCCAGGTGCTCAGTGGTAGGGGTCAGGGGTCACGGTGAATACAGGGGGGTGAAGGTGGTCATATAGTGAAGAGATTAAACACACATCCTCTTATGAATTATGCACTTGAAACAAGTGCACACTACAAAATCACACAATACCAATCACTCACATGCACAAAAAAAGAATAACACACGTGCACCTGCATGTGAGAGGTCAAAGGTGGATGGGCGTGTACACATGACACATGTATGTGAACGCAGACACACAGAGCAGAAAACGCTCTACGATGGCGCTGTGACAGAACTGCATGACAACACTTTGGATCACCAAACACACACAAACCCATAAACACACACACACACACACAGATACAAAAGCAATTGCAATCGCAAATACATTGGAAAAGTGAAAGAAAGAAAGAAAGGCAGACAAGGAGATACAGAGAAAGAGGAGCATGGGTCTCTCTGAAGATTTAGTCTTGGCTTGGTCTTGGCAGTGTTTGACTGTTGTCAAAGTCACACACACATTGGAGGGAGGAATACACACACACATCAACCGCACCTAGCTCCCAAGAGCCACACACACACACACACACACACACACACACACACACACACACCTGTTGTTCATTCTAAGCCCCTCTGTCTGTCAGCCCTTAAGCCTGAGTGATGTTGGCAACAGGAAAGAGGGCGAGAGACACCAAAAAACACAGACAGAGAGAGAGAAACCAGGCGAGAGAGCCAAAGAAAATAACAGCGAGAGACAACTTGAGCGGGACAGAAAGACAGACAGGCAGACATACAAATAGGGAGAGGGACACAAAGAAACGTACAGAGAGAGAGAGTCAGGGTGAGGGAGAGAGAGAGACAGACGGACAAGGAGAAACAGATAAGACAAACCGAGAGGGAGAGAGAATCAGAGAAACAGATACAGAGAGTCAGGGAGTTATGGAAGGAGAAGATTAAAGAGAGAATGATGGCAGCGGTAGAGACGCAAGGGAAAGAGTGACCATCGGTGAAAACAAACATCCCACCCAAAAGAGAAGAGATAATAAATTCATGTTTAGTATCTCCATTCTGGAGCTTTCGAAGAGGCGTGGCTGCAGAGTGTGTGAGCGGACATTGATGCTGCAAGCCACTTGACAAACAGCTGCACTGGAGTCATCCTCCATCTCTCTGGCCTCCCCTCCATCCATCACTCTGTCCAGCTCTCCATCTTTTATTCATCTCTCTCAAGCCTCCGATCTGCCCGTTCCTCTTTATCTCTCACACACACACTCTCTCTCTAGTGCACACACCCACACTCCTGTACACACACACACACACACACACACACACACACACACACACTCACACTCCTGTACACACACACACATGCGTCAACAAGTAGTGCTCATATTTCATATTTCTTTCATGCAGACATTCTTCGCTCACTCGTTTATTTATGTGTGCGTGAGTAACATCACACACACACACACACACACACACTGGTGCACACACACACATTCACACAAACAACTAAAACTGCTGACATGAATTAAAAACGGTTGCAGCTGTGTTTCCTCATCCCTCTGTTTTCCTTTGGAGAGGCAGCCAGGGGCTTTCTCGTGTGTGTGTGTGTGTGTGTGTGTGTGTGTGTGCGTGTGTGAATGCATGCGTGCATGTGTCTTCAAAGGTAAACTGACCGTGAGAGAGCTGTAAAGGGACCACACCCACATCACAGGAAGATAAAAGACAATACCGTTCATCCTGCAACATTCCTCTGCTTTTCTGTGTGTGTGTGTGTGTGAGTGTGTGTGTGTGCATGCGTGTGTATGTGTGTGTGTGTGTGACATAAGCTGTTCTGCTGTATCTACAGCAGTCCAATAATTCATGACCCACACCTTAACTGAGACAGAAGGAATGAGTCAATTCAACACACAGCTAAATAAAGTCATCTGTGTACCTCTCTTTGTCTGTCTGTGTATCTGTCTGTCTGTCTCAGGGTGGTATCGTCTCAATAGGTATTGTAATGTTTCCAATATCACATAAAATTGACATTTGTGTATTTTATATACTTGCAATGTGGGATTGATGGCACACATTATTTGGCTATGCAGATTGTGGTGCAGTCTTTAGTCCATTGATAACTCTATAGACTATAACAGACACACAAGGAGCACGGACACACACACACACACACACACACACACACACTTTTGCATAATCAGCCACGCACACAAATATACACACAGGCCATTGCAGTGCCGCAGACGTGCAGAAAGTCACAGATATTTTAACACACGCACACACTCCACTAACCGTAACTGTAATTTAGTCTGCTGGCATCTCAGATATGGCACCATTATAAAATAATACCAAGCCTTACAACGTTCACATTTTCCAAACACTAATGCTGCCTTTCCATTACTGAACCGAGAAGTGGGTGTGCAAGTGTGTGTGTGTGTGTGTGTGTATGTGTTTCTAAGTACACATTCTCTTGCGGTGTGGAGGGAAAGTCCAGTACTTTAAGCGAAGTCAGATTTCCCATAACTTCTTTCTTACCAGATTCTCACCCTTCCCACTCTACCTCTCCTCTCTTCCCCTCTCTCCTGCTATTCCTCTCTTCCTCACCCCTCCCCTCTCTCCCCCTCACCTCCTCTCTCCCCTCTTTCCCCCCACTCCCTCAACCCTCCCTTTTCTCTCCCTCAACCCCCTCTCTCTCCCCTCCTCTCTTCCACTCCACGCAGCTGTCCAGAGGCCCAATCAACCACACACACACACACACACACATCTATATATATATATTTCAATTATATTGGAGCAGTACAAGAAGGAGAGTGGGTTGGACGGGAGCGTAATGTTTTCCAGATTGTACCGAGGCCGCTGGGTTGCTAGGCGTGCGTTGCGATGCGGTCGCTAGGGTTCTGTAAGCCTGTGGAGTCCTACGTGTGCACGGACACACGCTGGAAACGAGCCCAGATTTCTTTACAGGGATCCTTCTGTTATGGGAGTATTCATAATCCATGGTGTGTGGGGGTTATCTCTGTATGTCTTTCTCTTCATCTGTCCCTATATATGTCTATCCCTCTCCCTATGTCCTTGTACGTTCTCAGCTCCTCTTATAAATCACACCTGTGTGTGTATGTGTGTGCGTGTGTGCGTGTGTGTGTGTGTGTGTGTGTGATGCGGGCAGCCAGATTGTAAAGGTAGAGGGAGCATGTGGAAGACATGAGAGAGAGAGAGAGTTCTTAAGAGTCCAATACAAATTGAGTGGAGGATACACTTCAAGGTCAAGCGGGCAAATAGAAAATGTTTGATAGGAAACTTTAAAGTAGAAATAAATGCTGGCTGATAAGGGTAGAGGTTCTTAATGCTGTGTGGATGTCTCTCTCTCTCCCTCTCTTCTTCTCCATATAGGTCACTCCAGCTCTTTCATATGCACTTTGTTAGAATGAAGGGTGGGTTTAGAGATGGAGGTAAAGAGGAGAGGAGAGGAGAGGAAAGGAGAGAAAGGGGTTTGGAAAGGAGTGTGTGTGTGTGTGTGTGTGTGTGTGTGTGCGTTTTGTGTGTGTGACTCATGAATAGCCAAAGAGAGACATGTAGGCAAGAGCTCTAACGAAGAGAAGACATGATGTAAAGAAACTCTTAACAAATAATAGAGGGAGAGAGAGCTGGAGAAACATGGAATATTCCAGACGACAGCGGTTTAATCACAGAGCTCCTTCTCACTATTCATCACATCTTTCTTTCCCTCTTTCCATCTGTTCTCCTTGTCTTTCATTTGTCTTTTTCCCACCCTGTGCTGTGTGTTGGGGTCCCCGGAGACGGTAGTTAGACTGTTTCTGTTTCTGTCCTGAAAGAAACCTCGTTCGGCTGATCAAGATGGATGGAATAATTTAACAGCAATTTGTTACCCCACGTGAACGTGGATTTTGTGTGTCTAACTGAGTGCGTGTGTGTGTGTGTGTGTGTGGGGGGGGGGGGGGGGGGGGGGGGGGGGTACAATGTGTATATGTGCATTTGTGTGTGTTTGGTGTGCGTGTGTGCGTGTGTGTGACTCACCTGTTTGGTTGCTCACCAGAGACCCCACATTGCTCTCATCTGCCACTAAAACAAGAGAAAAAACACTGAAGTTAATACAAGCTGACACACACACACACAAACACAGACTCGCCCCGCAGGCACACACACACTGGCATGACTCCCGTTCTCGACACAGCTAACTGTTTCCAACAAATGTTTTTCAACAGCTTTCTTTTTTGCTTTAGATCCATTCTTCTCTCCCTAAAGTTCTCTTCAACTTCTGGTGTTTACCTAATGTCTCACTCTCTTCTCACCATCTCTCCCTCTCTTTCTCGCGCTATTTATCAGACCATTTGTCTCACTTAATCTCCCCCCCGCCACCTACTTCTAATAACTTTTCACTACGTAAGGTCCTAACCCCGCGAAACAGACACTAACTCTGTCTCACACACACACACACACACACACACACACACACACACACACACACACACACACACACACACACACTAATGTCAGCTATTGGGTTGGTCCTCATTAGAAAACTATTTAGTGGAAAGGCCATGTGTCTCAATGGGCTGTGGTTTGTGTGTGTGTCTGTGTTTGTGTGTGTGTGTGCGTGTGTGTGTGTGTGTGTGTGTGTGTGTGTGGCTAACCATCTTGACTACCTCAGCAGCACAGCGCATGTGGCAAACTGGTGCTGTGTGGTTACTATGTGCCTACATCAGCTGGCTGTCTCATTTACTGTGTGTGTGTGTGTGTGTGTGTGTGTGTGTGTGTGTGTGTGTGTGTGTGTGTGTGTGTGCGTGCCATTATAGTTTTCCTTAATTATTCTTATTTTCAAAGTGATATTCCTAATTCAAAATATTGGTTATTCTATAATGAGACTTTACATGTGCACTGGTAATAAAACATTCATATTATTAATCATACACTCATCAATAT
>JACYXH010000765.1:140000-147500 GCA_026745465.1 Lota lota
AAATAAATGTATTATAAAATATTAATATTGTTCAGTAAAATAGTATAATGGCTTGTTGTTATTTCAAAAATAGGGTCGCTTTGTGCATCATATGTGTTCCATTGTAATTTTCCATTGATATTTTGTGTTAATTTGTGCATTCTAAATAAACACAGGCACACACATCGGCAGCGTGCATATATAATTAACGCTGGCACTCTTACATCAGCCACTACATGGGATCTTATCTCTTTTTTACCGTTTGCATATGAGGTGGCTCTATTAAGACAAAAGGTCTTAATGACAATTGAGCGGTATACCTCAAGTCAAAGGTTGGGATCTATAGAATAGATCTATAGACCAACTGCCTACATCCAGTGTGAACTACATTCTCCCAGGTCATCTCCTTCTCTAACCCCCTTAACTGGCAGGTCTGGTGGAGTTGAACCCCGATTCTGTCGAGGAGTTTAACTATTGCGTGTGTACGCGTTCATGTGATTCAAGCTTTCTCAATGGCTGATGTAGAACGCTGGGTTAAGCTCCACCCCTCTGTGATCCTGGCCAATAGTAGCCAGGAAAATCTAACGGAGCGATGACTGTTTCAACAGCATTACTTTATCAATGGTTTGGGACATCTTCGGTAAATAACACATAATAAAAAAACAACGGTTGCATGACTTCTATTAATTATCTCACCGCCAGATGTGTAGAGGCTGTTGTTGATCATGTGCGGGTGGGCGGGGCCATTGGTCTGGTTGGCCAATCCGGGTAGTCCATGGGTGCTGTCAAACGAGCGGTTGGATGACATGCCGTACTGATCCTGACAGAGAAGAAACCAAAACAACACTGCTATTAAAGAAAATGATGATGGATATGTCAGTATAGAGACTGGGATTGTGAAGGCCATGGTTTTGCTCATCAACTGCTTCAATCCTTTTCTTGAGCTCATTCATCCATAAATCCATCCATTGATCTTTTCACCAACCAACCTCCACCCATGTATCTATCCATCCCATGCTTTCTTTAGCATTTAATTTAGTAATTATTTTAGCATTTCATTAGCATTACTTTAGCACTACTTTGTATTGTATTATATCTTGAATATCTTCTTTGACTGCTGCTGTGCTGTA
Organism: Lota lota; assembly: GCA_026745465.1. NCBI lineage: Eukaryota > Metazoa > Chordata > Actinopteri > Gadiformes > Lotidae > Lota > Lota lota. Next base: position 141,110 of record JACYXH010000765.1, read on the forward strand.
ACACAAGAATTTCCCCTCCGGGGGATTTATAAAGTGTAATCTAATCTAATCTAATCTATCATTTAGAAAGTATTACTCTCCATTTAGTTTAGTACTCACAGGCAGACAAACAGAGACTGAGGAAGGGAAGGGATTTGGGTCCGTCAAATCTGTTTCCTCTCGTCTCTACGGACAAGTCTACTATTCTCTCTGCCTCCCCTCTCCCCCCCCCCCCCCCCCCCCCCCCCCCGCCGCCAACCCTGGGTGACCAGAGCCCTGGCACTGTTTCACTCCCTCCACTCATACAAGCTGCTGTCAGACAGGCCGACCGAGCACAGAGAGACACAGAGACAGAGTGAGAGAGAGAGAGGGAGCTCGAAAGAGAGAGGAGACAGACAGAGGGAGATTTAAAAGACAAAGGGTGATGAAGGACTAAGGTGAAGGATTCATGGGGCACTTGAGATTCTCACGACCTGCGAGGTTGTCACTGTCCTCAACTAAACACACACACCCCTGTGTGTGTTTAGTCAGTCTACTGTGGTGCGCGCGGGGGTCTGTGTGTGTGTGTGTGTGTGTGTGTGTGTGTGTGTGAGTGTTTTGTCTGGAAGCTTATCTCGCGACTAAAACAAACTTCTGAGGAGACAAGGGCGACAAAGACCAGCATTGAGGAGTAACGTCTGGACTCCCGGGGAGCAGGACCAGGAGTCGGGAGAAGGAGGAGACTGGAGGAGTAAGGAGTAGAGACCAGAAGGAGTATGGCTGTGTGTGTGTGTGTGTGTGTGTGTGTGCGTGTGTCCGTTTGTGCGCGTGTGCGTGCGAGAGATGGGATGGAGGCTGATAGGCAGAATAAAAAGAGGAGAAAAGAGGAGAAAGGAGCACTAACACAAGAGAGACGGGAGAAAAGACAAAAGTGGAGCATTTCCCGACGTTAAAAGCATCCAGTAGCGCAGCCAATAGAAGGCTTTTAGGGCGACCTGTCTCTTATCCTTCCTTTCTTTCATCCTGTCCACGCTGAGCAGAAGGAGGTGGAGGAGAGATGAATGGGGGTCTTTGAAGCTGGCTAACAGCCTCATCGTTGCCTGGGATGGGGGTGGTGGTCTACCCTGCCCAGCCTCCTTATGCCCCTCTCCACCTGCCTACACCCGGTCTGCTCTAGGCTGCCCTACTGTGCCCTGTCTGCTGGGTTGTGTAATCCTATAGCAGATCCATCCACACACACACACACACACACACACACACACACACACACACACCTTCAGATCAACCCTACATTAGAGTCTGGCGCACAGGGCTCCAACTCAGACCCCCCCCCCCCCTCCCCCCTCACCTATGTCCCTCCCTCCATCCCTCTTTCTCCATTTCCATCTCCCTATCCCTCTCTAACTCTCCGACACTCTGTCTCTGACACCCCCCTTGGTAAGCCTCCCTCTCTCTGAATGTATTTGCAGGTGTGCTCGCGTGGCATTAAGTGCACATCTCCATTCCAACTGGAGTAGGAGTCCACTCCAGCTCCACTAACAGGAGATGAGAGAGAACCGTGTTCACACCTGAGCCATTCAAATGAAAAGGTGTGTGTGTGTATGTGTGTGTGTGTGTGTGTGTGTGTGTGTGTGTGCGCATGAACCTGTGTGCCAGTTTGTGTGTGTGTGTGTACGTATGTGTGCGAGTGCATGCTAGGCTTTGTAGAAATGCTGAAAAAAAGAACAGTCTGGGCTCCATTGTGAGCAAGATTGTGTATCACTCTGCCTTTCAAAGACACAGCTACCAGCTCAGTCAAGGACACACACACACACACACACACACACACACACACACACACACACACACACATTTGAATGGCTGAAGTGTGAATGTTCTTTCTGTGCGGTCAGAGAGAGCAGATAGAGAAATGTCATGAACAGTACGTTTAGGTTATGCTGTTATGATGTAGGTTAGGTTATGATTTCATTATGTACAGTAGGTTAGGCTATGACGTCATGATGAACAGTAAGTTAGGATATTATGTCATTATGTACAGTAGGTTCGGTTATTTTGTAATGTAAAGTAGGTTAGGCTATGATGTCATGATTAAACATAGGTTAGGTCATGCTGTCATTATATACATTAGGTTAGGTTATGATGTCATGATGAACAGTAGCTTAGGTTATGACGTCATCATGCACAGTAGGTTAGGTTTTGATGCCATGATGGACAGTAGGTTATGTTATGATGTCATGAACAGTAAGTTAGGTTATGATGTCATGAATAGTAGGTTAGGTTATGATGTTATGATGGACAGTAGGCTATGTTATGTCATTACAGTAGGTTAGGTAATGATGTTATGAATGTACCATTAAGGTTACGATGTCATTATGTACAGTAAGTTAGGTTATGATGTTATGCAGAGTAGGTTAGGTTATGATGTCACTATGTATCATAGGTTAGGTTATCATGTTATGCATGTGTGGCTAGGTCATGATGTCATAATGTAAAGTAGGTTAGGTTATGATGTTATGAATGTGTCGTTAAAAAATGAGGCCCATGGCTTGGTGGGGTAACGAGCTCTAGTCTGACTCAGACGTCTAGATATCTATATCTATCTACTGAGTGCAAATAATTGAATCCGTCGGATGTTTGTCCAAGCTCTACTCAGGAACAGATGGCAATTTCCATTTATTTATCTATTTATTGTTTTAATTTCATCCATCTGTGTCAGACTAACCCTCAAGTGGTCAGGTCTTTCTCCAATGTGCCAGTTTTCTCCACACAAACACATTTCATAAATACACATCTAGCGATTTACATGCGTCTGAACTGGAGTGTGTGTGTGTATGTGTGTGTGTGTGTGTGTGTGTGTGTGTGTGTGTGTGTGTGTGTGTGTGTGTGTGTGTGTGTGTGTGTGTGTGTGTGTGTGTGTGTGTGTGTGTGTGTGTGTACCTGTACTCTCAGCACCACCAGTTGTATTGTCCCTCTCAGGTTGCCCTCCTGGGACATGGAGCGCCGTAGCGTCTCCATGGCAACGTGGTTGGATCGCCCCAGCAGCGACTCCCCATTCACCCCCACCAGCTGGTCGTTGACCCGCAGACGCCCGTCCTGCCGCGCGCAGACGCACAAACACACACTTGGTACAACTCTACTCTTGAATGATATGCGCTAGTGGAATAGGTGCAAACGTCCTCAAATCAAGGGTGTGTGTGTGTGTCTGCATGTGTGTGTAGTTTTGTGTGTGTGTCTGTCTGAGTATGTGTGTGAAATGAAGTGAAGGGGTCAGGTCTGTTGCCTGAGAGGTCAAAGGTAAGCAGAACAGCAGTGTATGTAGTGGATAATGTTCTGATTGTAACTATGAGTATTACCTGTAGCATTAGTAGTCATTTTAGTAGTATTAGTAGTAATTCACTCAAAGTGGATAATATTACTAGTAGGATAGTACTAGGAGTATTGATGCAGCCGTTCTGTGGATGATACTAGTAGTATTATTACTAGTTGAATTACTAGCAGTACTACTATCCGAATAACCAGTCACCTTGTAGTGGATGATATTATACATATGATAGATTAGTACTACTAGTAACCTTGTAGTGGATAATATTATACATATGATAGATTAGTACTAGGAGTACTACTATGAGTACTACTAGTCACCTTGTAGTGGATGATAACATAGATTTATTATAACTAGGAGTATACTATGAGTACTACTAGTCACCTTGTAGGGGATGATAACATAGATTATATATTATAACCAGGAGTATACTATGAGTAGTCACCTTGCAGTGGAGGATATTATACATATAATATATAATAACTAGGAGTATACTATGAGTACTACTAGTCACCTTGCAGTGGATGATATTATACATGTAATATATTATAACTAGGAGTATTGTATGTATGAGTAGTCACCTTGTATGCGGCTCCTCCATGTATGATGGACTTGATGAAGATGCCCAGGTCTGCTCCCGTGTGTCGGGACTTGTTGCCCTTCAGGCTGACCCCCAGGCCCGCGGAGCCGCTGTCGTTCAGGGCCACCTCCAGCATCAGCTCCTCCTTGCCCTCCTCCGGGAGCTGGGGAGGCCCACGCACCGGCTCCTCCTTCTGGGGGAGGAAGACAGAGTGGAGGGAGACATGTTATCATACTTTATAGTATTTTTAGGCAATTAATATGAAAAAATATATACATTTGTAATATTACCACAAATTATTATTGTTAAATGTTATAATATTATCTTATGTTGTACAATCTTTTACTTCTTACTTCTATTTATGAGAGAGAGTGAGTATGAGAGTGAAAGAGGGAGAGAGAGAGGGGAGGAGGGTAGCCACAGTTCAGTTCATTTGTTCCTCCAACAGAGTGGAAAAGGGCCTCTGAAAGCTCTCAGCCGCTTGACATTAAGCGTCTCAACCTTTTATTCCTCCGTCAAATCTCACCTGAATCCTCCACTTGGGCCCCATTGTTTATGACATTAAACAATGGCCATGGCCTCTCTAAGTACTCCTCTCTTCCCTAGCAATGCCCAAAGTTTAACCTCTAGTCAACAATAACTTACAGATTGACCAAAATAACCCCCTATGTGTTTTTAGGAACATATTTGAAAGAAGGACAGAGAGGAAATGGGAGATGGTGGAGGATTAGGGGAAGAGAGAGAATCCAGAAAGGAATATGAATACTGAAAATGAACACACACAGTTATAAACCATGTAAAGACAGAGATACAGATGAAGGGGGCATGCTGGATGGTAAGAACATAGATGGACGTGTGTGTGGGTGTGCTTGCAAGGAAGAGAGTGACCAGCCTACCACCTCGGTTGTCAAGACAACGGAAAGCATCGTGTGCAACCCCGGACACACGCAGAGATGGAAACATGTGAGAGGTGTCGAAATGGTTGCTACAAATGGACTGTGTGTGTGTGTGTGTGTGTGTGTGTGTGTGTGTGTGTGTGTGTGTGTGTGTGTGTGTGTGTGTGTGTGTGTGTGTGTGTGTGTGAAGAGGAAGCAGACCAAACAAAACCACTAGCCTGTTAGTAAAAGCAAGTGGTAGTATAGGATGAGTATAAGTGTAGTAAGGTAGGAGAGAGAGAGAGAGAGAGAGAGAGAGAGAGAGAGAGAGAGAGAGAGAGAGAGAGAGAGAGAGAGAGAGAGAGAGAGAGAGAGAAAGACTTTTGTGTCTTGTCCATCAGTATGTTATTAAGAGATTTAGGTCCATGTATAACAGAAATGTGTGGCTCAGTATAGCCATATTGACAAAATGTCTATATGTCTATATGTCTGTCTGTCTGTCTGTCTGGGGTGTGTGCATGATCCCTAATTTCCCATCTGGGATTAATAAAGTACTTATTATCTTGTGTGTGTGTGTGTGTGTGTGTGTGTGTGTGTGTGTGTGTGTGTGTGTGTGTGTGTGTGTGTGGGTGTGTGGGTGTATGTGTCTTTGAGTGTGTGTTTGTGTGTGTGTTTGTGTGTATGTGTCTTTGATTGTGTGTGTGTGTGTGTGTGTGTGTGTGTGTGTGTGGGTGTATGTGTCTTTGAGTGTGTGTTTGTGTGTGTGTGTGTGTATGTGTCTTTGATTGTGTGTGTGTGTGTGTGTGTGTGTGTGTGTGTGTGTGTGTATGTCTATAAGTGTGCGTGTGTGTATTAGTGTGTGTGTGTGGATGTGTGTGTGCATGTGTCAGCAGTGTGGGGTTTATCCTGTGTCGGTGGCGGGAATGAAAGATTTAAACACCGCTAAGCCGTCTCAAAGTCCACTACTCTGCAGAAAAGTACAGCTCTGCGACCTTGGAGAACACACCCACATACACACACACAGTTCCACCACTGCACTGTCAATACAACGACATATGATAGACAGGAAGTAGGAGTAAGAGATGGAGGAGGAAAGAGAGGGGAGAGACGAAAAATAAGAAGAGACCAAAAATAATGTTCAAATATAATGGATGTTCGAACACGGTCAAGTGTTTTTATGTTGCATGTTCCAGTTAGAGTTTTTGGTTCCATGATTCCTTTATCTATATTCCTATGGATTTGCATCACCAGCAATAGATAGAGATGGAGTGATTGAGAGAGCAAGATAAAGAGGGAGGGAGATGGAGCAAGAGAGAGAAAGAGAGATGGACAGATTGAGAAAGAGACAGAGAGGGATATAGAGAGATGGAGTGATTGAGAGAGAAAGAGAGAGATGCCATGATAGAAAGCGAGATGAAAGATTGTGAAAGGTAGAGACAGATACAGAGATGGAGTGAAAGTGAGAGCAAGAGTAAGAGAGAGATGCCATGATAGAGAGATGAGAGCTTGAGAGAGGTAGAGACAGCTGGAGTTGGAGTGAGTTAGACAGAGAGGGAGAGAGTAAAAGTGCTGCACCACAGTGGTCTTTAGTGTATTGTAATGGCGAGGGACATGGCGGTGTGTCTGTTCAGAGTTGGCGTCTGGGGAATCTTAAAG
>JACYXH010000765.1:150000-197500 GCA_026745465.1 Lota lota
GAGGGGGAGAGAGAGAGAGAGAGAGAGAGAGAGAGGGAGAGGGAGAGGGAGAGAGAGAGAGAGAGAGAGATGGAGATGGAGAGGGAGAAACATTAGGCTGTCGCTTACCTTCCACTTACAAAAACTTAAAAGAAATCCTGTTATATTTCCTCTCTTAAAATGGCGGCAGTTTAACTGTTAAAACCCTTTAAATGGTTCCCCCAAAAATGTTAAAGGTGACTTATAGTCATGCAGAGAATTATGGCGTGTAATTTAATCCAGTCCGCCAACTCAATTCTTTTCGTGTTTTATGTTCTAAATGGAGCAATTTAATGTTTCTTTCGCCTGGTATTACTCTAAATTACTCGAGGTTTTAGATCTTTAAATGTTAAATGTCAACAAAAGGGAGACATCGTTTACCAAAACTTCACAAAGTACGAAGGGGCACCCTGTTGCTTGGCAACTGAAATCTTCCCATTCTCCAGCCAAACTTTTCTCAGGGAAACAGCAGTAGTACCACAACAGTAGGGACAACTACTGGTTGTTGTTCATTACTTCTATGGATTTAGTTGGTTATTATAATGTGGTAACTAACATGCAGTCAGAATCAAGAGTATGCATTATTGTGTATTTAACCTCAAAGTGTCCAGGTTGAGAATTATTTCCCCATATTCTGGGATGTATGGTCTTAACAAAATACATCAACCGTCTTGGAAATGAAGGTCAAACAATGGTCAGGAAATACTAAATGTATACTTAAATTATACCTTTAATTAAACTATAATTCTACTTTAACTATACTCATTGTTAAATTATACTTTATACTTAAACTATACTCATAATGACTATCATTTATATTTAAATTACACTTCATGTAGATGATTAGAGGGTCCAACGTCCACAGCCTGCCTGTAGGCATCCATGAAGTTACACTTGAATGACCCTACTTGCTCCTTAATGGCATGTCTCTGAAATTAACTGTAAATCACTTTGGATAAAAGCGTCTTCCAGTAAACAGTAAACCAACACGGTCCTGAACGACAAGTCAACAAGTATCCATCTCAGGACCCCGTCTCTCCAGCAAGACAGATGAGATGATCTGGTTATACGACCACCGGTGGAGCCCCGGGAACAGTAGGAAGCAATGAGAGTATTGTGAGATGCTAATGTTGATGGGTTCATCTGTAGATTGGCCTGTCCGAAGGCTAATATAGACGGTAGGGCTGAACCGTGGAGGGGAAGGCGGGTCACTTGGGAATAATTTAATCGGTCAGATCCTATTTCATTTATATGACAATATTCTTCATTGTAGTTGTGTTTAGAGCACGTGTTTGCATTTGTTTCCCTAAATAACATGAGTACATATGGTGCTGATATAAAATGAAGGGATACGGTTCTAATCATTTGTTATTATTATCTGTATTGAACAAAGGCCCGGAAACAACCAGCACTAACGTGACTTTTTCCACCTGAAACTATTCTAGTCTGCAGAACTTTAAACAGTGATAAAACGACATATACAATAAAAAGGAGTGCTGTTTTGTAGGAAAACACCAGAACAAAACGATGACGATACAGCGGGAATTGTGTGGAAACTTCACATCATTGTCTGTGAGACAATCCTGATCTCCCAAGCGGAGTTCCACTGGGAACGTCTGCCTTTGAAGTCGACTTAAAGCTCTGAGAATACTGAGGATGGGAAACACAATACATTCCCTTAATGACACACACACACATACACACACACACACACACACACATACCCACACAACACGAAAGTATACAGACCTCAACACACTATAAGGCTGGCAGGAAAACACACACATGCGTGTACACGCATGCACGCACAACTAACCCTAGTTAAATGTATCTAAATAAAGAGAATGCCAGGTTTATATCCTGGGGAAATCTTCCACTGTGTGTTTCTGAATACATATTACCATAACATATATTAATACAATACTGGACCATAGGGATGGGCTGTTTCCAGTATAGTGACAACTTTAGAGAAAAATAAGAATAAGAACTCTGTGAGCCAGAGACTCTAGGTCTGAACTTTAGCAAAGTAACGAGTAATGTATTCCATTATTGAGCGTCTAAAGTTGCACCACGACATTGATGGAAATGTGCTGATGTCATCAATTTCTGAGGTCAGATTACATTAATGCAGTATATCACGCAAATTTACATATCCTCCAAGAGGCTTTGATTAGCAGAGTACATCTGCATAAAAGTGTATGGAAAGCCAGAAGTAGTCAGGGGGTGAAATATAGTACAAGCAAATGTAATAAAAGTTTAACAAATGTTGTATTCTCGGTTTCCTCTGTTCTACTTCCTGGGAGCGATAAACTAATTTCTGATTCGGAACAGTATTGACCAAAGTTCGAATGGACAAAGTACTTATCTTGGTGCAGGTGTGAGAATGCGTTGACGGATAACATATTTATTTTATTTGAGTTTTTCATCAGTGATTTAGCAATCTTAAAGCGTTAAGAAAAATACAGTGTGCTATGATGGATTATTAACAATCACTTTAGTGTTTAATACATTTCTAACTGTTTATTTAACAGTTAGACATATACTTCAAATTTTGTACATCGATGTCATCGATGATTTAGTGACTTGAAAACGTTGTAAAATATAGCAGGGTGGTATGTTATATATTGTTAACAACAAGTTTGTGTCTTTAATACATTCGTACATATACTAGTATAGTGGTTAAGGTGTTCGAAACGTTCAGGGTTTGATTCTCAATGTACGCAGTCTAACCTGTAGGCCTGCTAGAGCAAGATGCCCTAACCCCTCCTATCTGCTCCCTAAAGACATGTCCCTGTATTCACTGTCAGTCGCGCTGGATAAAAGCATCTGCTAAATGACTCAATCGTCTTAGGTAATAGTGATATACTTGATATACTTGTTACTATTGCTAATGAGAGGAACCAGACCAGACCCAACCTCCTCGGGTCTGGTTGGAGCCGTCAGGGCCTGGAGGAAGAGCAGACAGAAAACAGGAAGTAGACAGGAAATGGAGGACACTTGCTGAGGCAATGGCCTTGGATTTCACTCAAATATAAATCTTCCAGCGACCTTGAACACAGGGTCCAAGAAGGCTGTCAGACATAACACACACACGCAGGTACAAAAAAAACTTGAGATCCTGTCCAGGAAAATACAGCTTCCTGTGGGGATGTTGGCTGTGTGTGTGTGCGTCTGTGCGTCGTGTGAGGGTGTGCGGGTGAGTGCGTGCATTTGCCTGTGTGTATGTATGAGTCTTCCTGGTGGCACTGAGCACAAATGGTTGGTTAAGAGCAGAAAGAGAGCAGAGAGAGAGCAAGCTGGCGACGTTCGCTGACAGACAGGAAGACAGACAGGGTCGTTCAGGGTATAGACAAGCAGACAGGGAGACAGACAGGGTCATTGAGGATAAAGACAGAGAGAAAGATAAGTGTCCTCCAGGGTAAAGGACAAGCTGACAGGGTCGTTCAGGGGAAACCGTTGAGAAAACAGAAGGAGAACATGGAAAGGAGTAGGTAGTGAGTGATAAGTGAGGAAATGAGAACAGGAGGTTTAGCAGGGAGAAATGAGATCCCAACTGGTCATCCTTCAATGCATTGGCATGTATTGAAAATGCTGTCAATACTACAGGAAGTGCCCAAATGTGCAAAAGGCACCCAAATGTCAAGGGCATGAAAGTAAAACCGTGTCCTCTGAATACCTTAGCACACTGACAACGTCCTGCTTAAGCAGAGACCAATGCTAGCCAAATGCTGACTCAGACACAAAATGCGAGGGCAAATCTAAAGTCCCAGCATGAGTTTGGTCAATAAGGCCAACTCTTTTAAAGAGAGACAATCCATGAATGAAGATGGGGAGATAGATAAATTAATCCTGAAATGGGATGAGAGATAGTTTAATATTGAAATGGGGTGAGAGAGACAGTTTATTGGTGAAATGGGGTGAGAGACAATTGAATAGTCAAATGGGGTGAGGGAAACTGTTTAATAGTCAAATGGGGTGAGAAATATCGGTTGATAAGTGGGGTGATAGGTAATTGAATATTGAAATTGGGTGAGAGAGAGTTTAATAATGGAATGGGGTGAGAGATAGTTTTATAGTGAAATAGTGAGGAAATAGATGGCTATGTAGGCTAAAGAGACAGCTGTGGTTAAGATCGGTGAGTGTGTTAAAGTGTGGGTTTTCATGCATTAAGAGCTTATTAAAGAGAAGAAACACAGACAGGAGAGCAGCAGAGCAGGTTAAAAAGAGTTTATTGATCCAAATATAGATAATCAATTAGGAGAAAAGGCAGCGTGGATAGGAAAGGTTTTATAAGATACTGTCAAGTTCAGCACTCTGATTAATGGTAAGCACTCCTTGGGATCAAAATTGTACTAATGCAAAATAAATAAATACATAGGTAATAGAATGGCTAATCGAATGGCTAATCGAGTTATATCTATGTTCTATCTTTTTGCTGTAGTTTTGTTATACATGGTTTAGTTAGTTAGTGTGTTGTGTGTGCACTCGCGCCTGCATGAGTGTGTGCATGTGTTGTGTTAACATATTAATCCAGTTTCACATGACCAGATCAAGTCAATTAAATAAACCCATTTGATTGGCTACAGGCCTGTCAGGTTTGGCAGATGGAGGGCAGCTATTGGGCCTCACCATCTCCCGGGGGAGGAACATCTCGTCCTGTCGCAGGACCACCAGACACACACATTCTCCCTGCCGTGTGCTGCGCAGCATACACACCAACTCCTCCTGGCCCACACCCGCAATGTCCACACCGTTAACCTGCACACACAGACACAGAGACAAGCACGGAAACACACACAAACAGACACACACACACACAATAACGGTAGAAAAGAAAGACGTGTCAGTGTCACTGTCCATGTCACTTTAGCACTGTGGACATTGGGAATCAAACCCAGTCCCGTTCGGCTGGGAAGAGCCGAACACCCTAGCCATACACTATCCTATACACAAACACACAATTACACAAATCTCTAGTTAACGTTAATTAACTCTAGTATGTGTTTAAGAAGCATGTTGGTTAACGTTGGTTACCTCTAGTATGTGTTTAAGAAGCATGTTGGTTAACGTTGGTTACCTCTAGTATGTGTTTAAGAAGCATGTTGGTTAACGTTGGTTACCTCTAGTATGTGTTTAAGAAGCATGTTGGTTAACGTTGGTTACCTCTAGTATGTGTTTAAGAAGCATGTTGGTTAACGTTGGTTACCTCTAGTATGTGTTTAAGAAGCATGTTGGTTAACGTTGGTTACCTCTAGTATGTGTTTAAGAAGCATGTTGGTTAACGTTGGTTACCTCTAGTATGTGTTTAAGAAGCATGTTGGTTAACGTTGGTTACCTCTAGTATGTGTTTAAGAAGCCTGGTGGTTAACGTTGGTTACCTCTAGTATGCGGTCCCCGGACTGCAGGCGGCCATCTTTAACAGCGGCCCCCCGGGGCAGAATGTTCTTGACGAGGATGGGGCCAGGGCCATGCACCGAGGAGTCCCTGGTTACCACGGTGAAGCCCAGACCCTCCACACCTGGTCACACACAGATACACACAGACACACACAGATATACACACACACACACACACAGAAAAAAAAAAAAAGAGTTTTAGTTATAGAACTTTGAGAAAGGTATTTTTTCTAATGATGTGTGTGTGTGTGTGTGTGTGTGTGTGTATGTGTGTGTGAGAGAGAGTGAGTGTGTGTGTGTGTGTGTGTGTGTGTGTGTGTGTGTGTGTGTGTGTGTGTGTGTGAGAGTGTGTGTGTGTGTGTGAGTGTGTGTGTGTGTGCGTGCGTGTGTACTAATTCACAAATGAACATCAGTCAACACAAATTCATGAACCATAAATAGTCTGAACATGTTAGGAGCTGATGAAATTCAAGTGCCTGTGTAATAAGTCTGTGTGAAGGTGGGTCATATGTGTGTCATATTTTTAAACACTTTTGTGACATTTTGTCCTCTCCGCAGGTGTAAGATGGAAATGGGTTCAGGAGAGGGACAGAGCGAGAAGAACGAAGAAAAAGAGGAAAATTAACACGTTTAACCGAGAGGAAAGGAGAGGGGGAACACACACACGCACGCGGGCTGTGTTTTATGGTTCTCATTTAGCTGTGTCTCTCTAACAGCCGTGTCAGCACTATGAATTCATATCAGCAGAAGCCAAGCGATCGATGAAGACTTAATAGAGCCTGAAGAGGAGAGAGGGAAATATGGAGGGAGAGGAGAAATCAGAGAGATGAAGGGAGAGAGAGGAGGCAGGGGGGAGAAAGAGTAAGTGATGGAGAGAGGGAGGGGGAGAACATGTTGGAGAGAGGAGGTAGGGAGAGAGATGGGAGGGAGAGCTGGAGAGAGGGAGCTGGAAGAAGAGATGGAGAGAAGGGGGTTGATGGCAGAGAGGCGGGGAGGGATAGAGAGGGGGAGAGAGGAAGAGAGAGTGATGGATGAACTGAGAAAGGAGGGAGGAAAATTAGAGTGAAAAAGTGAATGAAGGAGAGAGAAGGTGAGGGAGTGAGAGACACACACATTGAAAACACACAGCACACTAACATTAACTTTATAGTCATATATTATTATACATTTTTAACAGTGATTGATGAATGACAATGAATCAGATGCGAGAGTATATAGACATATCATATCGCACCTTTCTTTAAATCAATCCTCAGTCGTTTCCCGCCTTTCTTATTGGCCACCAGGTTGCCGAGGGCGGGGCTTTTCCTTAGTAACGGGCTATCGCACCGCCCCTTGGAAGCCTGCAGAGGGGAGAGAGAAGGGAGGAGAGACAACAGTCAAGGTCGGAGTTGGGCCGTTGTTTGGTGTCGGTGGCCGGGCATTCTCGGAGGCTTTTCGGCCTCAGAGATAGATGGTGAATCAGCGGCAGAAGTCGTCGGTGGGAGAAATTGCTCTGATTGGTTGGTCAGCAAATCAGTGCACAACAAGAGAAAATTGCGCGACCAAAGCAAAAACATTACTTTCTCAATCTATTCACGATTTTCTTGCATTTCCTATTTTTCATTCCTGATTAATAATATTCCAAACCTTTTCGGCTGTGCGTTTTCTTCTCTCCTTCCACCACCAAAAGACCCAGGGTTACCAGCACCATTGATAGTTGCAACTTTTTGTCAGCCTGTGCGTGCATGTTGGCAATCAGCTGGCCATCGGCAGTAGTCTCTGCAGTGTGTTCAAGTTCAAGTTCTACTTCTATTTATTTATTTCCATTCCTTTATTTATATTTCTTTACCCATTTAAATGTAAACATAATTTAAGTATATATTGTTTCTATTAAAGTCCTATACTTTTCTGATGTGACACCTGAATTCCTCATCTGGCTCTGGTATAATAATAAAGCATTTAGGAACAATTTCTCAGATAATTTTACAACTAAGCTAATGTTATTTGTTTCCAAGGTAATGTATTCTGTCATTCGAGCTTCATAAAGTTGTTCCACAGCAGTTGCTAAGAAACTGTCCATGCTATTCTTATCAGTTGCTAAAGCTGTGAGGTTGCTCTCAGGCACATACATTTAAAGGCTGACTTAAAGAAGGGGCTAACATAAGGAAATGTTCCTCATGATACCATAACGACTTAACATACGCTTCCCTTCAAATGTATGAGTGACTGGCAAAGTAAATGAATATCACTCTTCCTAGATGCAACAGCAACAAAGTTGTTCTCAGATGTATTCTAAGAAAGAGTCAGCCTGTTCTTTACTGTGATAGAAAAGTACACGTTCAACTAGCAATCACAGTAAACTTAGTGACTGACTAAAATGTTGAACACACTCACACTCCAGGTCTGACGAAAGGCAGAGAAAAGTGAAGAAGCTTTTAGTTTTTATCTACCACCACATAACTGGTAGCAACGTCCATAACATGTGAGGTCTGCTGTTACACTATATTAATTTGAGTCACAGCTCAAAACGTTTGTTTGCTGCAGCTTTTCTATAAATAATGTTGGCACTGACATATCTATCCTTCTAAGTGATTGTCGTCTATTTTCTTTAAACGATTGTATTTTAAATGATGTGAAGGCCTTCGGAACAGCCTTTGTCTTTGAATGGTGCTTTATAAAGAATCTCTCCCCACCATAAGATGTGAGTGGTAACTCACAGCGGGTTCAGGAGTGACAGCCTCCTCGGCCAATCGGTTGGCTGGATGGTCGGCGGGTTTGAAGGCGGGCTTGGTTTTGACGGGCGGCAGGGGCTCCTTGCTCCTGGCAGTGAAGGGGCTGCTCTCTGTGGCGGGTGGAACCCCGAACAGCTGACCAATCAGGTGCTTCTCGTAGCGCTCCCTGTTGGAGGAGGGAACCACCTCCAGACGCACCAGAGGGGAGCGCATGGCCTTACGGAACACCTCCTGGGCCCTGGGGAGGAAGAGGAGGAGGAGGAGGGCAGGAGGTGGAGGAGGAAGAAAAGGAGGAGGAGGGAAGAGGAGATAAGATGGAGGAGGAGGAGGAGGAGGAGGAGGAGGAGGAGGATGGATATGGAGGACAGAAAGGAGAGGAGGGGGAGGCAGAAGGAGAACAGGAGGTGGGAAGTGGAGGAGAACAGAGAAATAAGAAGGAAAAAAAGCGAAGGAAGTACAAAGAGAGGAAGAACAAGAGGAGGTACAGGGAGGAGGAAGATGACAAGGAGATACAGTATGTATTACAGTACAGAACAGAGTATGCTCTTCTTCAAGGTACTGTAGTCAAGTAGCAAACACCACTGTAGTAGTATGTGTTCAAAGGCACAGAGAACGGCCAGGCCAGGGTAAAGCCTATCTGAGGCGACACCTGTATGAGTTCAGAGCCAGAAGGGAGAAGAAAGTGAGCAGATGATTGGGGAGATAATGTGGTTTTAATCAGGTTAGCCTAGCCCGATGCTAAGCCAGTTAGAGAGACACAGGTGTCAGGAGCCATCGGAACCCACCATCACTCACCCCAGACGACCAACAGAGAAAATCTGCTTTCTGCAAATTGGATTGGATTATGCCGTTATTGTTTCCCCCCTACAGTATTATTAGAGGCATTATGATTGCAATATTTCCGTAACCCGAGCCCCGTGTTTAGAAGGCGGGGGATATAAAAGGTCAATAAGCATTCATTGCCCTTCAAAAAGAGTTTAACTTATGCAGCTTCGCAGAGAAGATGCAGTGAAGCTTTGTGTGGAACCCAGGGCTCTCGTCTCTACCTGGATGATGTACGAAGTCTGCTACCCTGAAGGTCAAATCCATCACAAGTACATTTCTTTATTTAAGTTACAAAATACCTTAGCTGAATGTTGTATTGAGAAAACGCACATGACAGTAGAGTCAAAACGAAATGTGTTCTGCAAACATACTACTATTGCTATTACCATTTTGCAGATGCTTTTACTCAAAGAGACTTACAGCGAATTCAGATCCAGTTGCAATGGTTAGGCATCTTGCTGTAGGATGCCTACAGGTGGACAAGGAGACTAAGGTTCAAACCCAGAACCCTTCTGGGATTGAAACACCCCAACCACGAGACTAAGATGCCCTGTATTCGTGAGTATTTGTCCATATGCTATGACCCCTACTTGGCCATGCAGCACTAGTTTTTCCAATAGTGATCATATGCTTCTTTTGATTGTTCTCATCCACACCTGCAAGGGGCAGATAAAACAGCTCAAATCGCGCAGCATCGCTCCACAGGCATTCCGATGGGTTCTCACAAAGCTCTCTGCCATTGTGTTTTTTATAACAGCACCTGCTAGATGATGTAAAATGTAAACACGTCCATATTTCAATTGAAGAACAGGAGGAGTGACCGCAGGGCTTCTTTTCAAGCCCTGATAAAGCCATGAGTATCTACGTGCACGGCGTGTGTGAACATCCACCAACACCTGCGTTGTGTATACTCAGCGGTGGGTCCGACCGATGCTAATCCATTTACCGCCACACAGGAGCCTAAAAACCAGCTCTGTTATAATTCTGTTAGCATGTTCACAGCTGGGCAGGGGACTATTGTGGTGCTCTGCATTCAGGTTGTACTGTCGTGTAATCATTCCAACATCCTCTTGCATCCGGCTCACCCAGTGTAATGCCGTGTCCATTCACGTCCTTTTGTCATTTTAATGCGGCAATCGCTCTCACAGTTGTCATTGTAATGCTCACCAACTGATGCACATTTGTGTTGTACTGCCGCTAGCATTGTGTTGTACTGCCGCTAGCATTGTGTTTGCATTGTGTTGTACTGCCGCTAGCATTGTGTTGTACTGCCACTAGCATTGTGTTTCACTGCCACTAGAATTGTGTTAGCATTGTGTTGTATTGCCATTGGCATTGTGTTAGCATTGTGTTGTATTGCCATTGGCATTGTGTTAGCACTGTGTTGTATTGCCATTGGCATTGTGTTAGCATTTTGTTGTACTGCCACTAGCATTGTGTTAGCATTGATAATACTGAAATGTAAGAGTGTTGCAACACTTTGATCTAAAATTTTTAGTAAAAACTGCCTGCCTGGAAAGAGGTGACCCTAAAACAAAGAAAGAGCAAACTGACACATGGACACACACACACACACACACACACACACACACACACACACACACACACACACACACACACACACACTTAACAATTCCTACTTCCAAACATCTGTTAAGTTTCTGTTAAGTTCTGTCGTCTGTGGTAAGCCCTAGTGACAATGGACTGAAACACAGAGACAGACCAAGATACACAGACTAGACCAGACCAGAGCAGACTAAGCCAGATCAGACCAGACCAAACCAGACTAAACAAGACCAGACCAGACCAGACCAGACTAAACCAGCGCAGAGCAGACCAGACTAAACCAGACCAGACCAGACTAGACCAGAACGAGAACCAGACCAGACCCAGAACATATGAGACAAGACCACCAGACCAGAACAAATCAAAACCATTTAGACCAGACCAAAACAAAACAGGGACCAAACTAGAGACCAAACCAAACCAGACGACTAGATCAAGACCGGAACAGCCGATACCAGAGCAGGCCCAAAACAACAAAGCAGTCCAGACGTAAGGCCGACACTTTCAAAAAGCTCCACTTCAAAAGCTCTGCTGATAGTGGACCTACACAGCTCCACTGCTATTCTCCTGCTGTGATGCTGAGGTTGACAGAACTGTAGGAGGGTCTACGCACACATTGACAAAAGAAAAAAGAAAAGACTGATCCACACCAGCATTATTTTCCTTGGAAAGACAAACTAAAAGTCGACGTTGTCTACCAGACACAGAGCAGAGGGGGGGAAAGAGAGGTAGGCTCTGGAGAAGCAGGGTTATCAGACCGACATGTCGGAAACGGATAACAGACAAGGGATAACAAGTACAATCGTTTCTTTTTCCACCAGGGATATTTTTGGCACCCAGAACAACTTGAAACTGATAATGGACATCCGGACTTACCTGTTCTGCCATGAACACTTCAGTCACTTTATACTTTGGACACTTACTAATGAATTAATGTATAGTTTAGAGTAGTGGTTCTCAATCTATTTTTAATAATGTATTTCAGATTCAGATTCAACTTATTTTATTACAGTAATATTTGACAATTGTTCCTAACCAATAACAAAAAGGACTCTCTGAAATCCTTAGGGCCCCTAAGTCCCCTTAGGGGCATGCATTTTGAGAAACACTGGTCTAGTATAATGTAGCATAAACTATTAATACTACCATCTACTGTTGATAATGTTTACACTTATTTCAGTTTATATCTACATATCTACTCATGTTGTGTATATAGATATATTTCTTGTATGTTTTTTGTAATTTCATCACACACACACACACACACTCAAAGCCATACATACACACTCGCACACACTCACACACACAAAGACTCACTGGCTGAAGGTTTTGTCCATGAGCTGGGTGTGGTTGATCTTAACAATACACTCCTCCTCCTGGAACAGCCCCTCCCTCCTGGAGAGACTCTCCTCCTCCACCCCACGGATGTACAGGCCGAGAGACCTAGATGAAGAGAGAGAGAGAGAGAGAGGTTGGTTTTACATTCAAAACATATTTTATGTGATTATGTAATATATTAAGAAATTCTATAAAAAAAATCTTCATAAACTGAATCACATTCAAGTTGTGTTTTGGATGTGAAATATCTGGCTGTGGTGTTATTATACCTGCTGAAATATTTCCTTCAACATATTTATTTTTCCTCCAAAGGTACAAAATACAAATGGTTGACAAATATTGTCTGAGAGTGTGTGCCTATGTGTGTGTTTATGCATGCGTTGTGTGTCCTTTGTTTGACTGTCATTAAAGCAGCAGTCCCGCCTTGACAGTTAGACACAGGACAGGCATTTAGAAATGTCTACATGTATTAATAATTAACACACAAACACACACACACTGCATTGTGTGTGGTGTATGTGTTGACCAGAGGGTGTGTCTCTGAGGAGGAATGGGTCTTCAATAGACAGGCCTACTGGGACTGTCCATATGGTCCCGCTACACATGCTGTCACACAAACCCTCTCTATACCTCGGTCTGTTTCTCTTCTTTTGTCTTCAAATCTCTCCTTCTCAGTCACGCTTTCACTTCCTCTTCCTCTTTCTCTTTCTGTTTCTCTGTCTCCATTTCTGTTCCTCTCCACCCTCTCCTCCCTCTCCCTCTCTGTCTCCCTCCATCCCTCATCTAACACACACAGACCAACACAGATCTTGACATTTGAGTCAAAGCCAGTGTGTTGGGAGATAAGGTAACATGCAAATAACATGCCTGATGACTAAGGCACATCATAACACATCATGTTGAAGCAGTGTGGGCATGTGTATCCGGAGTGTGTGTGTATCCAGAGTGTGTGTGCGGGCGTGCTTACCTTCCGCTGAGCGAAGAACAGTAAGGGACCACATGGATTCCCAGGGGGCCGTGCTCTCCGGATATTTCCACTGTTCTAGTCAAACTACACGAGCGTACGCACACACACACACACACACACACACACACACACACACACACACACACACACACACACACACACACACACACACACACACACACACACACACACACACACACACACACACACACACACACACACAGGGTATATATATATGAGAGAGGAGGAAAAGTTCACCAAAATCTGAATATTCTTGGGAGCAAAATGTGAACAGTTTGGACAAACTGCATACCTACACCCACACACACAGACAAACACACACACACACACACACACACACACACACAAAACACACATATATATGATATTTCGTCATGTCATAAATTAGATTGAACTTTTTGTATTAATCCCTGTTGTGTGTCAATGTTGCTCTATTCTCTTCCCTTTCTCATTGTCTCCCCCCATCTCCCTCCATATCCTCCCATCATCACCCAGCAGCTTGAAGATAATCCAGACAATGCCAAGTGTGTGTGTGTGTGTGTCTTTGAGTGTGTGTGTGTGTGTGTGTGTGTGTCTTTGAGTGTGTGTGTGTGTGTGTGTGTGTGTGGAGGAGGGTAAATGGAGGCTAGATTTGATGGAAGAGGAGGGGCTGAATTAATTAGACAAGGCTAATGAATAGACATACAATAAGCCACACCCCCTCCACCCACCAGCACCACCCCCCCCCCACCCCAACATCCTCTCTGCCTCGCCTTCTGATCTCTGTCATCTTCATCTGCCACTCACACACAGACACAGGCACAAGCAAAAACCCTTACCACATACACATATAGAAACATGCACAAGCGCACACACACACTTGAGATTGAGGTCTGTGGGTGTCATCTCTGCAATTGATACAGATATGGGAGTGAGAGAAAGAGACAGAGAGACAGAGAGAGAGAAAGAGACAGATAGACAGAGAGAGAGAGAGAGAGAGAGAGAGAGAGAGAGAGAGAGAAGAAATGAAGAAGACAGATGGAAGGTGGAATGGAGAGAAAGAGAGAGGGGGTTTGTGATTAACAATAAGACATGAGAGGAGAAAGACGGGTATAAAAAGGGGATGTTTGAAAAGAGAGAGAGAGCAGGTGTTCTTTTTATCTACCTGCCACTTCACTATGAAAGACAAGAGGAGGGAGAGAATATAAAATGTATATATTACCAGAAGCACTCTCCTCTTCCAACTCCACATCAACCTCTCAACCCCTCCCTCTATTTATTTCTCTCAACCCCCAACTCCCTTCCCTCTATCAGTCCATCTATCTTCCATCCAGCCATCCATCTTTTCATCTATCTATCCCTCCATCATCCATTCCTCTATCAACCCATCCATCTATCCATCAATCCCACCCTCCTTCCATCCATACACCCATCCCTCTCTCATCCATCCATCCCTCACCTCCTCCCTCCATCCATCCATCCATCCATCCATCCATCCATCCATCCATCCACCCCTCCATCGATCCATCCGTCCATTCAAGTCCTGCAAGTACCACAGATTATAAACCACAGAGCCATTATCCGGCATTATGCTGACTGTGCTGCTGGTAACATGCTTAAAACAAGGTGTTTCTTAGAGGGCGACGAGGATCTCAGACAGCAGACGGGGTCTGATGGTCACATTACTTCATGGTCCGTCTGACCCTAATTCTCTAAGGGTGCTTCAGACTCAGACTGAATGTTAATTAAAGTTGCTAGGCAAGCAGTTGGCACTGTAGCACTGTGGTGTTCACAGTGATATTTCTAACCAGCTGATTGTTGGTTCGTTAAATGGATAGTATCAAAGATGAGAGAAAGAGAGAGAGAGAGAGAGAGAGAGAGAGAAAGCGAAAGAGAAAGAGGGAAAGTAAAAAAAATAAAAGAGAAAGGCCAAAGAGGGAAAGATGGAAAGAGAAATAAAAAAAGACAAAGTGAAGTGAAGTGAAATGGAGAAAGAGAGAAAGGGTGAATTGACAAAAATAGATAAAATAACCATCATTGAGCTATGTTATGAGGAATGGTTTTGAGAAGGAAGTCAACAGTATATTTTTAGCAGTAACACACAAGCAGCAGCAGATCACCTGGGGTGTGTTTGATGATGTCATTCACCAAAAACCATTTACCTTTTAACCTGTATGGTTCTGAAGGGGCCCGGTGTGAAATGATGGACCCCATTCCTCCCACACATACAAAATGCTACCAAGGCAATTTCAATAATGCAATTATTATACAGCCAATGTGAAAAAAATGCCTTTTTGATTCAAAGGTAACGAGCGTAATGTGGTTAAATTATGATCAGCTATTACTGGATTTATAGGTGTGGTTTGGCATTCACTCACTCTGTATAGCTAAAAGTCTCTTCCATTCACACACACACACATACACACACACCTTAACACATGTGCCAACAAAAATACACTCGTGCACAAAAACATACACACATACCTTAACACATGCACACAAAAAAAGATGAAGGCAATAAAAAACATTCAGAAAATATTATCACACACACGAACGCCCTGCCACACACACATGCTAATTTAACTTATGACTTAGTGGTCCACTATGTATGGTATATGGCTGTGCTAACATACTCATTTTAGACTTTCTGCAATTTCAAGGATCGTTTACCCACAGAAAGCTATTACATCACCCTTACATTACTCACCACTGCGTGTGTGTGTGTGTATGTGTGTGTATGTGTAAATATATTCCATACAGGATATGTGGAATAGAATAATGAAAAAAAATCCTGCTATATATTTCCTTTAGGACATATAGATCCAATTGAATAGTTAAGTGTGTGCCTGTATGTGAGAGAGAGGATCAGAAATGTGTGCTTGTGTGTGTGTATGTGTGTGAGTGAGTGTGTGTAGGAAAGTGCATGTGCGTGTACATATGCAGTGTACTTGCGTGTATGTTAATCTGTGTGTAAGTATATGTATATCTAAGTGACTATGTAAATGAATGTCTATGTATGTATACTCACAGTATGCATTTGGCTATGTTTTGGCAGCATATCAATGACAAAAATGACTTGGCACAAAAATTATTATTGTGAGCACTTTTAATGCTCACAAAGATATGAGCAATAGTTTTGTGATCGCGAGATGCATACCCCTGTGAGGAGAAAATGATTAATTGAGCTTAAACACAAAGTGAAGGAGCACAGATTATGTCTTTGCTCTCGTGTTCGCAACGTTTTTTCTTGCTCGCTCAGATATTTTTTTCTCCTCGCGCAGTGGTTTTCTTTTTGGCACTAAGTGGGCGGAGCCAGCCATGGCCATTGTATCCCTGAATGTGATTGGTTACATGTTGCCGGACAAGTACAAACACCTCTGGAAGTGCTTGGACGATTTCTTGGGTAACATCAAGCAGGCTCACAGTCTAGTCTACGCAAGAGCTGACATTTCAGAACATGCTTTGGAGAACATTAAAGCACAGCATTACAACTCAGACAGCTTGCAGTGGTTAACAAAACATATTACCATGAGTGTCATGAATAAAAGCAGGATCATCAGGGGCAGTGAACCATAGCCAGTCTTGAAGATAAGCATTACTTGAGTGTATAGTATAGAGTCAGCTGACCACAAAATGTTACGTTAGAAAGGCTGATCAGGAATTAAATACTACACTGCCTCTCTGTTAGCCTGGCATCGCCAGACGAATTGCAGACTGCAATTCGTCTGGAACATCTACGTTATTTTTCGATTTCCAAAGGACGTCACCAATGGCCGCAGACCAAAATGCCTCTGGACGCAATTGGATAGGCCCACAGCCAATCATAGCAACCAAATGGGTGACGCAGCACTGAGCGACGAAAAAACCTCTTTCTTCTCAACAAAAGCTTTAAGTGCAGTCGTTTGTTCTTCTTTTAGTGAAAATATACCGTCCAGTTAGTTTAATACTGTCTCAAAAGCGTCATGCGGCAGCCATCTTTGTTGGTGTTCAAAATGGCTCTACGGCGCTGCTCTGCACCGTCATCGTATTTATCCCGACTCATATTAGATAAATGGTTGTGATTGGTCGGTCTATCTCATACCGGCCAGAAATCTATTTGTATGGGAGGGGAGCCAGACCTTAACCGCAGAGCAAATTAAATATGAGCTCGCAAGATTTGTACTTGCTGCAGCTAGTGTAACGTAGTTACTTAGTGTAATGATAGACAACGATCATCTTATGTAGTATACTAAATCTGCGCTGTCGCTCTATTTGTATGTCTGTATTTATTTTTATTAGTAAAAACTAAATAGAAAAATGTTAAGGCTCCCAACATGAGGAGTTTCCACGGCTATTTCTCGGGAATTAGACAAATCAAAGTTTAAATATGATAGGTTGGATTTTACAATGAAGTTTAGGGATACAATGGCCAATCATATTCAGGGATACAATGGCCATGGCTGGCTCCACCCACTTAATCCCAAAAAGATAACCCTTAATTTGTGTGCACGGGACATCATCAGCTGCTTCACTTTATGCGCGTGCTCAATGAATTGTGTTTTTCTCACAGGCTTTATTATTGCTCTCGCGATCAGAGAAATACTGCACGTGACTGCAGTAAGAGTGCTCCCAATAATGATTTGTGTGCATGGATGTGTTAGTTGTACGTGCCCACAAAGTCATTTTCGCTCGAGATTTTTGGCAGTGATATACCGCCATAGTATGTTAATGTGATTGTGTGTGTGTATGAAAGTTAATGTGTTTGTGTGTGTGTGTGTGTGTGTGTGTGTGTGTGTGTGTGTGTGTGTTAGTGCATGTGTCTGTGTGTGCAAGGGCATTTGTGTGCGAGTGTGTGTGCGTAAGTGCATGTGTCTGTGTGGGCAAGTGCATGTGTGTGTGTGCGCGTGTGTGTGTGTTTCTGTGACTGTGTGAGTCAGTGTCTGTATGTTATTGCATATGT
This sequence comes from Lota lota, assembly GCA_026745465.1. Lineage (NCBI taxonomy): Eukaryota > Metazoa > Chordata > Actinopteri > Gadiformes > Lotidae > Lota > Lota lota. Next base: position 167,764 of record JACYXH010000765.1, read on the forward strand.
GTGCATGGTTTTAGTGTTCATGAGTGACCTGCCTCATAGTTACTGCTGGTTGCTAGGGAGACAGGTCCCAGTGTGTTGTACAGAGGTGGGGCTTCATGTGCTTGACATCAATCTGTCCTTATAATAGTCTCTCTCTCTCTCTCTCTCTCTCTCTCTCTCTCTCTCTCTCTCTCTCTCTCTCTCTCTCTCTCTCTCTCTCTCTCTCTCTCTCTCTCTCTCTCTCTCTCTCTCTCTCTCTCTCTCTCTCTCTCTCTCTCTCTCTCTCTCTCTCTCTCTCTCTCTCTCTCTCTCTCTCACCCATCAACCATCTTCCTCTACCTCAATCAATCTTCGTATTCCTATATCCATCAAGACCCGCACTCATAGTCAAGTTCTCAAAAACACACACACACACACACACACACACACACACCACACGTCCCAACCCACAGACATACACACACACAGGCACTAAGGTGCTGTACCTGCTGTTGAAGGATTGTTTGCTGGGCGATCGCTCCAACGCTCCGCTGCTCTCTACAACCAAACTGGAGCCCTGCAGGACACAAATGTTGCAAACACGTAACATTAAGAACATGTTATATTAAATACATGTAATATTACATACATGTAACATTAATAAGGACATGTCATATTTTGTGCATAATAAACCACTGACAAACAACACACAGATAACATGACGAAGATGTTACTTCAAACACGGGTACCATTGCACAAAGGAACTACAACATACACATAACATGTAACAATATAGAATAAAACATTCTCAGTATTCGGTACTGAAGCATCATGCAGAGGGAGAAGATATATTTAAAGTATATTTAACCTTTCCGGAGACCAGAATGGTTATCAACACGAATGTAATGAATATGCTGAGAGAGATAGAGAGAGAGAAAGAGAGAGAGAGAGAGAGAGAGAGAGAGTTTGCATGCACTTGTATGTGTTAATGTGTGTTTGATTAAAGAAGAGAGAGAAAAAGTAATTAAGTTCCTGATCAAGTCCTCCCATGAAGTGATGGATGGATGAAGGTTATTTGGAAGGACAGATTAATTGGTTGATGGATGGATTAAAACAACTTGTGCATTAACAAGTGCAATATGATAAAGACGGAGAGACAGAAATTGAGAGAGAAAGAGAGAGAGGGATATCTGTCTGTTGTGTGTGTGTGTGTGTGTGTGTGTTCGATGTGGTTGCTTGTCGGAGAGAGCAGCTCGCCACAACACTTCCTGCTCACCTATAACCTGGTGACACATCATCCAATCGTCACCAAGAAACAGAGTGTCTAACATACATGACATCAACATTGTGTGTGTGTGTGTGTGTGTGTGTGTGTGTGTGTGTGTGTGTGTAGAGAGAGAAATAGGCCAGTGTGAATAAACAAAATATCATCGGGGATAAAGGATACCAGCAGTCTGTAATGGACTCTTACACCACACAAACACACACACACACACACACACACACACACACACACACACACACACACACAGGTCACATAGAGGGTCAAGGCTAGCAGTGGGCACTAATGGACTTCTAGCATAACCTTTGACCTTTGAGCTCCCACCCTACCGACACATGACCCACACCACCTGTCAGCTCTAGGGACCCAGAAACAACAACAAGACAATGATAGAGAGGAGAGGGGGAGCGGAGTGAAGGGGAGAGAAGGGGAGACAAGAGCGACAAGAAAAGAGGAAGAGAGAAGGTGAGAGAGGAGCAGAGCTGGACTACTAAATGCATTGTTTCTGGAATCTGTTGGTTTGGTCCAGCAACAAATAATATAATCTATGCTTAGCAAAAAATTTACAAATAAATAAAATAAAACGATAGCATCTACTACTAGCACTAGTAGCATCTCCATTGCCTAGCATCCCTCTCGCCTAGCATCCTCCTAGCCTAGCATTCCTTTATCCTAGCTTTCCTCTAGCCCAGAATTATAGTCTAACATCCCTCTGGCCAAGCACCCCCCTAGCCTAGCATGAGCCTAGAAACCTCTAAGCCTAGCATGTATCTACCCTAGCATGCCTCTAAGCTAGCATTCCAATAGCCTAGCATGCCTCTGGCCTATTATACATCTAGCCTAGCATGCCTCTAGCCTAGCATCCCTCTAGCCTAGCATGCCTCTAGCATGCCTCTAGCCTAGCACAGCTGAATCGATGCCTCAGCACCGCTTAGGACTCAGCACCAAAAGCTGGAGAAATGTCTAAGTGGTGTTTTCCATTAGAAATCATTGATAAATGGTCTTACCTTTAAATAACGATTCTTGTAATAAATGGGAAGCAAGCCTCTATTCATTTCAGGCCAATTTAATTATTGCACATAGCAGATCAAATGAGAACTATTAGTGATATTACTAATTAGCGAGTAACCAATCACACTAAGTGTGCCCAGAAAACGCTGCTATAGAAGGCATGATTAAGTGGGCTGTGTGTATTTAGGAATATTTGCCCGTCTGTGTGAATGTGCATGATTATTCAATTGAATGTGTGTGTGTGTTTGTGTGTGTGTGTGTGTGAGAGATGCAGAAGCAGGGACCCCGATTAATGGCGTGTCATTAGGGATGAGGGACAAAGCTATTTATTGTACATTCACTGCTCACTTGTTACATACTGTACTGTTTGTTCCTTAGTTTGTGTGTGTGTGTGGGGGTGTGCGTGGATGTGTGTGGTTGTGTGTGTGTGTATGTGTTTGTGTGTGTGTGTGTGTGTGTGTGTCTGTGTTCAACTCCAGAGATGTCTTGCTTTATTAATCCTGCATCCAAAATATGGGTGTCACAGTAGGATGGTAATACAATAGAAAATGATATTTTATAAGTTTTTTCACACACACACACACACCCACCAGGTGTAAGGTGATCAATAAGTGCTGTGTTGCCAGATTAGTCCCAGTAGAACCACAACAGTACAGTACACTCTCAGAAGAATACATTCTAACTACTACTTATGAAAAGAGGAGAGGAGAGGAGAGGAGAGGAGAGGAGAGGAGAGGAGAGGAGAGGAGAGGAGAGGAGAGGAGAGGAGAGGAGAGGATAAAATGGGAGAGGAGAGTCGACAGAACAGTTGGACAAAGAAAAAAGAAGTCCTGGAAAGAAATGGAAGATCAGCATTCACCATTCAATCTTTTTCTTTTCAAATTCAAATTACAGAGAGGGAGAGGAAGAGGTAGAGAGGGCTGAGAGACAGTTTTGGAGAAAAGTGTTAAAATAGAGATCGGAGAAAGACATGGGGTGAGTACTTGAACAGTACTTTCTCCTGGCCCCATCACTCTCCCCAAAAGGCCAAGTGACAATTTAAACAATTACCAGAACCATTACCTTCATCTGAACCTCAGGCCCCTGCCCTGTGTGTTTGTGTGTGTGTGTGTGTGTGTGTGTGTGTGTGTGTGTGTGTGTGTGTGTGTGTCTGTGTGTGTGTCTGTGTGTGAATAATTGTGGTCTTTGTGTGTAGAATAACTGTGTCTTTGAGTGAGTGGAGCAGAGCACTCGATGGAGCAAAATTTCCTAAAGAGAGAAAAATGGACCGAGCGAGACGGCAGGTTGACTGATGGATTCAAACGCTGTTTATTTATGAAGAGTCACAAAGTAGTGAAGCACTGTTGCAGTCCTCAGGTAGAGAGAGTACACCTGGTTAGAGAGAGATAGAGAGAGCAAGAGAGAAAAAGAGGGAGAGAGAGAGAAAAAGGGAGAGCAAAACAACAAAAGAGGGAGAGACAGAGACAGAGAGAGCGAGAGAGCTTTCTGACCACGATGTCTCATCTCTCGATTTCTTTCCCTTTTTGATAAAAAATAAAAACATGATCTCTCCTTTCCCCTCCTCCTTTCATCCCTATTTGGCCTACTTGTCCTTCCTCCAACTTGTACTACCTGTTCATTAATTACATGATGATCTCAGCACAAAAAAACTAATTAAAACCTAGTAGATCTAAGAACCCACTCAACTGAAAGATACTGAATAACTAAATAAGAAACATGTAAGCTAGACGTTCTATCTACGAACTGGACGGATGAGGATGAATGATTACACACGGCCAAGAGATAACAAACAAAACCTAATCGGGTAGCAAGGAAACATTCAGAAACACAAAAACTGAGTCAACCAGTTTTCAATCAGTTTAGGGGAGGAGCTTAGCAGCAGGAAAGGATGTCAGGCTCCACTGCTGATCTATTGGTCAGCTGTGTGTAAGACAAACCTCAGGAATGTGGTGCATGTGTCTCAACATCTCAGCTCCGTTTTCACTACATCACCATCAGTCCTCTGGCTGTCAATATGAAATACAACTGGCCATCAGTCACACATCTGGACCCCACGTGTGTGTGTGCGTGTGCGTGTGTGTCCATTTGTGATACACGTAAACCTCGCTGTGAGTCTCCTTTGGTCAGCGCGTGTGTGTGAGCATGCATGAATGTTAGCTATCTGGATTAACTTCAGCAGATTGGATTTCTCTTTAATGTCCCTTAGCTTAGCGTTGGCTCTTCAGGTTTCTCTGCTCTCTCTTTTAAAAAGGTATAAAACATCACAGCTTTCCCCCGCGCCCACAGTGTTCATATGATCTTCCTCGTATTAAACCAACGTTCCACCTGCTCTGCAACAAGCTGCATGGTGTCCGTTCCTCCACTGTGTTCTGAGCATGCCTCGTCTACAGCTAATATGATTCATGTTTCGTGGCAGTCAGGCGTTGGCGAAAGGATCTGGTTTGGATGACGTTACAGCGTGCACTACGTGTGGGCTGCTGCATGTCACAGAGATCACCCTGATGAGACGCAAAGTTTAAATCAGAGGAGCGGGAAAGCACCTGCGCGACATAATGCGCCTGTGACAACATGAAGCAGGGATCAGTGGCTGGACAAGACATCATTTCCTGCTGCTAAGCTCCTCCCTAAAACGGCAGACAGGTCAGAGAAAGGCCAACTGCTATTAGCAGTTGGCACATATGCCTTTAGAGTGATCAAAGATCTGGATGGACCTCATTAATAGCTGCCTTGATAAATACATCATTAAAGGTGCTGTAGGTAAGATTTAAGAGCTAATATTTGAGTGCAATTTGTGGGGATGTTTTCTTGGTTGCTTAGTTACAAAATGATGCTCTTTTCTGCTCTCTCTCTTTACCTACAGACCCTTTAATGTGATTGTAAAATAGGGGAATTTAGTGGTTAAGATGTTTGACTCCCAGCTCAAAGGCTCTGGGTTTGATCCCCAATGTCTTTAGCGTAACCTGTAGGCATCCTTCAGTAAAATGTATATAAAAAAATCACATGCAAGTCACTTTGTATAAAAGCGTGCTAAATTACAAATTTTGAAATAGTACTCAATAGAAAATGACACCTTATTTGCACGTTATTCGTACCAGGCAACTGATGGTGCCATTCCATGGAACCAACTACCGATATATTATCATGTGTTTTTTTCTAGTAAATCAAAACAGCTCTCCAACTCCCTTTCTCCCTTTGCAAAACACTGTTTCGTGAGGTCACTAGCTGGTAACCACCCCCCAGGGAGCAACCGTCTCTATCTCCCCCATGCCCCGCTAGTCCAGAAAGACCTCTCCCACGTCCCTAACCTGTTGTTTGTCCAATACACAGACTACCCAAGGGGTAGTTGGTTTAAACGAATCGGGAGCCTGTGGGATTTAAACCAGCCAATCAGACAATGGCTGGCTCAAGCGGTGACTAAGGGATTTGTGTAGTCCACCTATAGGGATGTCTTTAGAAACAAACTGCAACAAGTTCCCAAGATAAATGACAATTAACATCAACACTGACTATACTGTTTACTGTAGCGATGGAGACTGTGTCCATGTCCGTGTGTGTGTGTCTGCCTGTGTAAGTAAATAGGATTAAAAGGTGGAACGCAACAAGATCATTCACTGAATAGAAAGTAAAGAAAGGGAAATAGGACGGGGACGAGGAGATAAAAAAAGGGGTGATGTCTGAAAGGAGAGGTATAGAGACTGAAAAGAGAATGAAAGAAAATAGTACTTTGTGTCTTTCCTGGGAGATTTGAAAGGAAGAAAGTCTGGTAGAGATGGTGAATAAGGGACAGCAGCGTGTCTCATATCAGATCTGGAGGCAGGAGAGCAGAGAACCAGCTGGGAACCACAACCAGACAGACGGGTTCATCTGCAGTTCAGCGTTCAGAGTTGGATCCACCGGGTTCTCCCTCTCGCTCTTCAGACACCTTCACTGAAGCCCAGTTAAGCCCAGATAAGTCCAGGTGAGAACAGGTGAGATCAGGTGACATCAGGTGAGATCAGGTGAGATCAGGTGAGATCAGGTGAGATCAGGTGAGATCAGGTGAGATCAGGTGAGATCAGGTGAGATCAGGTAAGCACAGGCGAGAAGGCGCGCCAGACAAATATTGACCATCTCAAAAAGGGGAGAAAGAGGATATAAATAAACAAGTCAGTGTGTCTGTAGGGAAACGCAGATTCAGAGAATCCAGAGAGAGGGGGAGAGAGAGACAGATAGATAGCGGGACTGTTGCGCCTTTATTCCGCCTTGTGTTCTGTGTAAGGAGTCGGAATGGGGGGGGGGGGGGGGGGGGGGTAATGATCCGCCGTTAAGCCGGCAGTAGAGGTAGTCACAGAGCCGATCGCGCGAACTGACTCATAAGAAGCAAGCGTCTCCTTCTACGGCGTCTAAGGCCTGCGCGTTCCTCCGCTGCAAACTGCTTCCCGCTTCACTATCACTTCTCCCCCACGACGTGTCGCTAATCGCACAAACACGTTGCTCGCACCGATACCCCCGTTGCTCGCATCGTGTTGAATATGAAAGACAGCGGCTTTGCTTGCGTTTGCAGAAAGTGCGCGGCGAGCAAAAGCACAGCACTCAGTTCACCCGCCGTTGTTGTTGTTGTTTAGAGAGCATGTCGCTGCCCGACGCGTTATGTTATGCCTAACGCTAGACGCCGCCGCGGTTGTGTTACCCGTCACGGCTCGTTTGCTTCCGGAAAGCCAGCATGCTGTGTAAAAGCACGCACTGGGCCAGCAATAAGCCACCGTTGTTTGGTTCAGTGTGAAAACACAAAGGCAGCTTAATGACCGACCTTCGCTGGGGCCCTATTGTGGAACCCCTGTGTAGAAAGGGGCTATAGAGACAGACAGACAATGCAGATAGACGGACAGGCAGTACAGGCACATGGACGGACAGACAATACAGAGAGACTGAGAGACTGGTCTGGTTTAATAAGGAAGTGGTTTGATGTTGTAAGATTACGGAGCAACGCTGGGGGTAAACATGGAGGCAGGAAGAGTGATGAGCATGAGATGTTTGACCTCTGACCCTGCGGAGAATGGGAGCGGCAGAGGAAGAGGGGGAGAGAGGTGAAGGGAGTGATCTGTCTTGGTGAGGTCAGTTTGATGTGACAGGGCGTATCCACATAACAGAGGACAGATCCAGCTGGTCAGACGCGCGCCCGTGGAAGCCGATTGGTCGACACATCAAAGCGGTGTTTATCTGATACCTACGGAATGTTCCCGCCTACTTCACTCATTTACACACGTGTCAGCAGGGACGCATCTGGTCGGGGCGGTGTGATAACATGAGTCATATATGTGCATAGGTCTTCCAACAACACAGTGCTGTACCACACACAGTACACGAAGACTACAGAGGTTCATGTTCTGCCAAATGTTTACTGACTGCAAATATGGTTGGAGAGTGAGGACACAAATAAATAAACTTTATTGCAAGTCTTAAAACTGCAGTGTCAGGGTTTCCTCTCAATGTGAATTACCTCAACTTCATCAATAAAGTCATATGAATGTGTCTTTTTTTTGTGAGTGTGCATATGTGTGTGTGTGTGTGGATGTGTGTGTGAGTGTGGATATGTGTGTATGTGTATGTGGGTGTGTGTGTGTGTATATGAGTGTGTGTGTGTGGGTGTTTTTGTGTGGGTGTGTGTGTGTGAATATGAGTGCGTGTGTGTGGGTGTGGGTGTTTTTGTGTGTGGGTGTGTGTGTGTGGGTATGTGTGTGGGTGTTTTTGTATGTGTGTGTTAGTTTGTGTTGTGTTGATCTCACTGTAGCGTTGGAGTCCTCAGGGTGGGGTGTCTCAGTGTCCATTGGGGGGCTGAGCATCGATTCACTGCTGCTCCTAACAAGGAGGGGGGTACCTGGGGTGCACACACACGCACACACACACAACACAAATTGAGCATTTCATTTCAGGTGCAAGTAGTCATAGTATTGGTAGTAATAAAGTGGTCCTAAAGGATCCCCAGCTAGTCTGGGGAAGCCTTGTTCTGTTTTTTTCTTTTCTCTACATCGAATTTACTGCAAGGTGTGAAGTATAGTAAGCGTATGAGTATGTTAATTTGTGATGTTTTGGGATATTATGATGAAATGCCTTGTGATTAAACTGCATAGCCACTTTCCCCACAGGGACGAATAATAGATGAATAGTAGTGGTAGTGGTAGTGGTAGTAATAGTAGTAGTAGTAGTAGTAGTAGTAGTAGTAGTAGTAGTAGTAGTAGTAGTAGTAGTAGTAGTAGACACAACAGTGGTGGCAGCAGCACTAGTGGTGGTAGTAGAAGTAACATAACAGTAATATATCGATTTTTCTTTCTTTCTACGGTGGTAACTCAATTCCTTCTAATAGTACATAATAGATGAATCGGCAGACGTTTCACGAGTATAGTGAAAACAATTGGGACCAATGTGTTTGCGCACGAGTGTGTGCGTGTGCAAGCCCATGAGCACATATCCAAGAAACAACAGCTGGTATAAATGTCATATTACATTTTTTATTGTTTTATTTAACCTTTAGTTAACCATGAAGTCATTAAGAAAAAGATTGTATTTACAATGGCGGCCTGGCAAAAGACAAAGCATCTTGAGGGAAGGGGGTAGGGGCTAAAATGAAATGTCAAAAGTTAAAAGACATCAGCACACATCCGTTTCCAACACCGTCACAACTTACATACAATTACAATAAGCATGACATAAATAGCATACAGTATAGCACACATGTATCGGCCACGTAGCTAGCAAACAGCAGCATCAGGCAACTCAACAGCAGAACAAGAGTAGCAAACACAATCAGCAAGACAAACAGGCAGGCAAAACAGCAGCAGCAAGATAACAAGATCATGCATAGCCACGAACCAGGGTCTAAATTAAGTTCTGGGGATGTTATTTAACCCCCAAAAACGTCACTGCTTGGAGGGTAGTAGGAGTTTCCAAAGGTTCAGGAACCTTGGGGGTGGGGCTTGAAGCGCTGAACATTTCTGATTGGTGGAAGACTCGCAAAAGTTTATTTCAACATCTGAGGCCGCAAACCTCCTGTTTTTTTATTCACTTTGACTTGCAGTAGTCTAAATCACAGTCTTCTTATTGCATCCATAGTGATTAACTACATTCATATAATTATCGCTTTCTGTTATATGTGTTGATAATTCATCTCGATAGCAGTCGGCGCTACAAGCCAATGTATTGCACTGCGGTAGGTGAATATAGGTTGCGTTTGAAAACATGAAGGTGTGCAGATGTGTAGCAACAGTTTCATTTTGGATACCAACTTCCTCCGAAAGACTGATAGCCAACTTTTAGTTATCGAACAGGAAAACAACTTCGAAAACGAACGACTCCAAAACATGGATGTATTACAGAACCCACTTATCTCATCCACTAACTGTCATTCGCTACACTAGGATAAAAATCGAACTCCATAATAATTTTCTAGATACATAGGATATTTTGATGAAAGTACGTAGCATACGCTCGTATTCCTATAACCTATTATTCTGTTAGAAGGTAGTTCCTAAGACTAAAAGTTCCGGGTTAGTTTGGTGGAAACGCAGCTCATGAGACAGAATGAGCCCCAAGGAACATCTGACAGAAAACATCTGACAAGGGTTAGGGCATATTAGTGGGTCAGAAATATTGGACCAGACAGCTTTGTATCGGTGAGAAGGTCCATATAATAATATAATTCTTTGAAAACTGACTTGGGGTGAAATTGTCCAGTTGTAGTGTTTTTTGCAGATTGCTCCAGTCCCTGGCTGCAGCAGACCGGAATAACACAGAACCATGTATATTCCACACCAAGCCTCTGAAGGCCTAAAGCTGATTCATGGTTGATTACATTCATATGCTCTATAGCTCACATGACCAGAGTCACTTTATCTTCCTTCTATACGCTACCAAGCCCAGACAGCACATGATGTTTCAGTCTATGTTCATATAGAGCTATAGACCATGAACACTAGAAGGGGTCAAAGGTGTCAGTGTCAGTGCTTTGTTGGGCCATTCAGGGGATCAGTGAAATCAAGGGTACAACTTCTGACTACTTTTCAAATTCCGGAGACTAATGTGTTGTTTTGTGAACTGAACCAGGCGCTTCAAAGCGTCCCCGGCCATCTGTCTACTATGACGTAAATAACAAATATTCAAGGAAACAGATGAATAAAAAAATATATAATCTCAAAACATGTTTGACAAGAGGCCACCAAACACTTTATTCAGGCAAAATGTGTCCAAGTTTGACAAACCATACCAAGGAAATCGCTACTATTTGCTACCTAACTATTTAATAATTTAGCAGATGCTTGTATCCAAACACACACACACACACACACACACACACACACACATAAGGTGGTCTGGAGGGACATCATGGGTAGTGTAAGAGAATAATGAGTCTGTGAAAGCAAGTGGTTCAAGCAAGGACATAAGATGAGGAAGTTATTTAATTACTAATGACTTTTCATCATGTTTTAGTGCCCAAAAACACAGAGTGAAAAGCAATAGAAACTGAGCGTGTGTGTGTGTGTGTGTGTGTGTGTGTGTGTGTGTGTGTGTGTTACTAGAGTTGTTGCATTTAGAAGTAAAAAAAACATCTGTTTGTTATATTTGGGAAATGAGCCAGCATCCACATGTAGCAGATGTACCAGTAGAAAAACAAACTTGTGTGTGTGTATAAACTGTGACTGCATGTCTGTTGAAAATGGCTCATAAAAACTTGATTTGAGGCAATGTTTCTGAGAAAGTGCAAGAGTGCCTTTCTATATGTTTGTGAGTTTGTGTGTGTATGTTTGCTGTCTGTGCATCTGTCTGTCTGTGCATCCATCTGCATGTGTGTTGGTCTGTGCATGCGCCAGTGGGCATTTGTGCGTGTTCTTGTGAGTGCATGTGTGTCTCTATATGTGTGAATCTATGTATGTGTCTATATGTGTGTGCATGTGTGTGTCTATATTTGTGTGCATGTGTGTCTCTATGTGTGTTTCTCTACATATGTGGAAGTAGGTGTCTCTATATGTTTGTGCATGTCTCTATATTTGTGTACGTGTGTGTCTCTATATGTGTTTTATGTATCTCTATATGTGTGTCTCTAAATGTGTGTGCATGTGTGTGCCTCTAAATGTTTGTGCATGTGTGTGTCTCTATGTGTGTGATTGTGTGTGTTTGTGTGTGTCTCTAAATGTTTGTGCATGTGTATGTCTCTGTGTGTCCTTGTGTGTGTCTCTAGGTGTGTGCTTGTGTGTGTCTCTATCTGTGTGTGCATGTGTCGTTATCTGTGTATGCTTGTGTGCGTCTCTATATGTGTGTGTGTGTGTGTGTGTGTGTGTAGCATCCGATCATATAACTCTTCACATCTCATCAGCGTACTGCATAAAATCATCATTTCACAGAGCTGATAGATGGAGTGCTCCCCGCAAGTGGCTGCTCACACACACATATATGTTTGTGTGTGTATATGTGTATGTGTGTGTGTGTGTGTGTGTGTGTGTGCGTGATTGTGTGTCTGTTAGAAAAAGGCATAACATGTGGGGAGGAAGCCTTTCTAGTACTTTCATTTCCATGTATAAAAGGTAGAAATAAAAACATAAAATACTGTGACTACATTTGTATGTAACCCACAATATGGGTAATATTATATACCATCACTAGAAGTAGTAGTGGCTATGTGCAGTAGAAGTAGACTTGGTACTACTAACATGAATAGCAGCAGTGGAAGAAGAAGTAGACTAGTCCTAGTACTAGAAGTAATGGTAATGCCAATCAGAACACTAGGAATGATAGAAGTAGTAGTAGTAGTGTAGCCCTGGTCGCATGACCTAGCCTTGCTTAAATTCGAGCATCCCCATCAATAAGGACCTATTGATCTACACATACATCAGTAACAATATGGAGCCAGCCTTTAGTGCTAAGCATCAATGGGGTTTCTCTGTTGACCGGGAGACAGACGGAGGAGAGGAGAGGAGCATTGAGAATACACACGTCAGATGATATTTGTAGGGTCATGTATTGAGCGGCTCAAAACAGACCCCTGGTGCTCTTAAGACAGGAGAGAGGGTGGAAATAGTTACATCACTCCCTAATCAATCACTCCTCGGAGAGATGGTAGAGAGGGGGGGAGGGGAGATGGAGGAAGGGGTGGATGGAAGGAGGCATGGAGTAGGAGGAGAAGAAGAGGGGAGATGGAGGGAGGGATGGGGGAGAGAGGAAGTGAAAGGGAGGGATGGAGGGTGGACGGAGGAAATGGACAGAAGACGGGAGACAGAGTGGAGGAGAGGAAGGGAACAAAAGGAGGGGGTGTGAAGAAGAGGAGAGACGAAGATGAGGGGAACAAAGAGGATATAAAAAACGCTAATAACAAATGATCTGTAGTCACAATGAAAGGGTAGAATCCAATAACTAATATTTCAGGAGTGGCCCTCACCCCTACAGAATTATCCACTGTGAGGCCTATTTAACCCCATGGTGTTGGGGAGAAAGGGGCATGCCTAGACACTAGCACCATATGGTGTGTGTTAAGGACAATCATGTGAGTCCCTGGTAATATGTCAAGTAGTACCATTACTAGTACTATTTATGGTTACGTGGTTTAATAACGTTTCTGTATTGGACAACATAAAATATTTCTCAGTTTACCTGTTTTATTTTCTCTATCCACTTTTGATCCATACGGCCATCTTTTTGACATTGTTGTTTTGATTCAGAAAATAACCGAACTCCACTGAACGGGGGTTAAAACCATCTCTATGATAAAGACAAGGAATAAATATAGAGAGAGAATAAAATGGAGAAAAGAAACACACCTTGCTCCTGACAGTAACCAGACTCTGAAATGAGAGATCTTTCATCAGTATGACATAACACATACACTTCCTCTCGTTCTCTTCCTGTGTCCTTCTGTCTCTCCTCATCTCCTGCTCCTCCTCAGTCCCCATCGAGGTTCATCTTGTTCCTCCCTTGTCATCAACTCCATCATGCAAACCAACTCATTTCATTCAATGTTCCCCATCAATGTTACTCTATTGTAACGACTCCTCCATGGGCTCCAATCACATGCACTGGCCCTGAGATAGCCTCGCTCATGATACCGCTCAACCGCAACACAAAAAAGATGCGCCACAGAAAATACACTGTGTATGATGATGTACAGCATCTTTACCAGCTGTCAAATCTATTCAATACTCTCCTTCCTTCCATCGCCACCATCCATCTTTTCATCTATCTACACAGGAGGTTTCTGCGGATCCGTGATCTGATCTCCGCAGAGCCATGTTTCATACACGTCTCCCGCCAATGGCCAACAACAGAACCCAGGCCAACATCGTGACACCCGGGGCCTGGCACGGATCTAGAACATCAGAGCTCACAGCGTTGACCCGGCCGTGACCCGCAGCGATCGCTCATCGCTAGCAGGTGGAAAATATGTTAAAGGTGGATCACATGTTTGGGTTAACGCAACGCTAAACAGACCTTCTTTGCGAGTGCACGGTGGAAAGGGGGGAACTCTGGTGCGGACGCCAGGCAGAGAGACAGAGAGACAGAGTCTGAGTGGATGCTGTCGTCAGCGGTAATCTGTTCTGTGTACAGACAAGGTCCCTCGAGTCGCCATGCCGTATCCCAGATATATGGAATGGAAGGCCACAATAAATCCAACAGGGCTACTAATGTCATCTGTTGGCGTATCAAAGTAAAATGTGCTATTAACAGATACACCTCTGCATTTCTGCTTTCATAGCGTTGTAATGAACACCGACTCCATGTCATATAGGACTAATCAATCGCCGAGCCTGAAAGGTTAAGTCGTTAGCCATTAACGACGATGGCGGTGTTGGGCAGAATGATGGCTGAACTCTGTTGTGTGGAAGTCAATACAGAATATGGAGAGAGAGGGAGATGAATCCCCCTTGGTTAATGCTGCTGGGTGGATGACGTACACCAGAGTTATCCGGGGTCAAGGACAGGGCTCTTCCTCTGGAGAGATACCCAGCTCCACCATGTCTGGACTGTGATTACATCTAGCCTGAGATCACACCACTCCACTCCACAGCAGAGCTCAAACCCACTCCTTGTGATGAGGTTAAGCGGGGGCCTTGCTTTTTATCCAGGATTGAAATGATTTGTGCAGATGTATTCTAGTGTGCTGAAATTAAGAATTCACAGTAAGACGCTTTGGATAAAAGTCAGCTAAATGACTAAACAGTAGTAGTATTTTCTAACACATCTGGTAGAACGTGGATTTAACATCGCCAGGGGTAGGGGTTTGATTCCCTGTCTAGCACAAATAGTAGACCAAGGCAACTGGTAGACAAAGACATTATCAATTCCCACTGGGGCCATACACTTTAAGAATGCATGAGCCCACAATAATCAGCAGACAAAGTTAGCTGATATGTTTAAACTGGAAGAGTACTCACTGGACTTGAGGGCTGTGGAGTTCACCTCTATCTCCCCCCCTCGGATAGGCTGGAACACAGACAGCTCCGATTGGTAGAGGTCTGGGCTGGGGGCGGGACTAGTGCCGGCCACGCCCCTCTGCTGGGCCTCCTTCTCCTCATACACTGCCATTAGCTGGTGAGAGGGAGAATGATGTGTTACACTTCATAATATATATTCATGTTTAATATGTACGGTGCTATAACCGCAAAATAATGAAGAGGCATAAAATGCAAGAGCCAGTTATAGGTAAAGCGGCAAAGGTTTCTGAATTATGAGACAGTAAAGTGACTAAACTGGTTAACTCCAAGCCCAAAGGTTCTGGGTTTGATCACCATTGTAAACAGTCTAACCTGCAGGCATCTAACTCTATGCAGGCAAATAACTAATTAAAGTACATTTAACTAACTGCAAATCAACTGAAGAATAAAATGTCAGAGCCAGTTAGAGGTTAAGAGAAAGATGTTTCTGAATTAGAAAGGATATATTTGTTATATAGGCCTGTCTGTTTCTCTCACACTGTGTCATGAATTGCATGAATTACCTCTTGAATATCAAATAAAAAAACTCCCCAACCTCAACAACACCTTTCCTCAACCAAAATGTATCTTAAACGGTTCCACCCAATTCTGCAGTGAATGTATCGCGGGACAAAAAAGAAGTTTGCGAAGCCTACGAAGTTCGCAGAAACGCCAACCCAACCCAACCCACCGGACAATGACACCGAGACGCAGATAGAAGCGCACCGCAGTGATTTCAGTTTGACGATATCAGCTTGCAAAACAAAAAATGACATATTTCTTTAAAAACGAAGAACATACCACAAGCTTGCTTTACAGACAGAGGGTCTGGTAATACAGGGTTACTTGGCCCCTAGATCACCCTGCAGAAGGAGGCATGTTCTCGTACATCAAATTGGTTATCTGGCTCTGGATTACCTTGCGGATGAGCACGCTATACAGGATGTCCAAGGAGCCCAGCATATCTGCGACAGTGTGTGTGTTCTGCTACCCTTCAACAGCTAGCTCCATTCGTGGCTCCCCTCTCAGTGTGTGTGTGAGTGGTGGGGTTAGCACTAGCGGCGTTATATCGTGGAATCTCTGTCTATTGACCATAGGACTGAGTCTGCGTTTAGCGCCCTGTAGCACGCCGCTAGCAACTCACTGTTCTGGGGGCCTCCATGCCCGGATGAATGGATCCTGTGTGTGTGTGTTTGTGTGTATCTCTGTGTGTGTGTGTGTGTGTGTGTGTGTGTGTATGAATGTGTATATGTACACAAGAAAGGGGAGTTTGCCAGTAGAGCTAGAGGTTTCCTGCCACACACACACACACACACTTGCACACATAGGCAGTGTGAATGTTGACACGTTACTTATCAAAAAAACTGATTCAGACACTTTAACCTGCTCAGCTCACGTGCTCACACACAAACACACACACACACACTCCCGTGCACGTCAGGAATAATCTTTTTATTTTTGCTGTACAATGTCAGCAATGTCCATGTCTCTGATCCTCTCTCTGTGTGGATTTGTAAAGCTGGTTCCAGTACAGGACTGCCTGTGTGATGATGCTGAGTTCCAGAACACTGCACCCCCCACCCACCTCCCCTCCTCTCTCACAACCCCCACCACCACATTCCCCCCCCCTGCAACCTACACAACTAACACCACACATTGGGTCTCACATTTACACACACACACACACACACACACACACACACACACACACACACACACACACAGTACATACACGCTCACACAAACATACATACATGTCCAGATAGGATTCTATTGCATATCATACAATCTTGTCAAAAACCCGTGGGCATACGCACACATTTACAGATTGAATTTACATGGATTTTTCAGGGTGTGTTTATGACCATTTTAATATGTACCAGCAAAATGATGTTCCATATACGATAATGTACCACATGTATGCATGCAGGGTCAACCTGCCACCAGACAATTCTGTAGGTATGCATGTACAGTATATGCACAGTGTGTATGTATATAACAATGTGTATATGTATGCATGTATCCATATGCGTCAAGGGCATGTATGTGCATGTATACGTGCATGTCTCTGTCTGTATATACATCTATCCATCAGACACCAGGGATAAAATGTGTGGGGATAAATAAACTGACTGGAAAACATGCTGAAAATAGAAACAAAGAGCAGAGAAAGAGCTGTCATGTTTCCTGAATTACACACAAATAAAACTACTGTAAAACAAGACTGATGACAAGGTCATGAGGGAGAGACAGAGAGAGCGCAAAAGAGAGAGAGAGGGGGAGAGAATGGGAGAAAAAGAGAAAAAGTGACAGAGACAAAGGGAGAGAGATAGAAAGAGAGAGGCATACGGTATCATCAAACTATGCTCTGAAACAAAAACAACAAAATTTATGAATAAGCAAAACTAGTAGTCTTTTGTCATATGTCAACACAAATCTGGTAAAATATTAAATGAATAAAGATTGTATTATGATATTAACAATATTATCTAGCAGTAGGACTTAACATTGCAGCTAAAAGCCAGATAAAGCACTCGACGCTAACTGCTCAATTCTCTCTATGGACATTCGACATTCAGATGAGTTAATAATCCCTCACATTTAAAAGGTTAAACGCTAAAGCTGGCTAGCCTTCTGTCCCAAAGATCCAACCTCACACTATATCATCACATCTCTCCTATCTTTCTCTCTCTCTCTCTGTTTCTACCTCTCTCTGTCTACGTCTCTCATCACATCAATACAACACGGTCAATACAAGGTTTACACAGGTTAGCTGAGACAGGCTTAGGCTATACTCTTAGAAGTCTGTGTGTGTGCGTGTGTGTGTGTGTGTGTGTGTGTGTGTGTGTGTGTGTGTGTGTGTGTGTGTGTGTGTGTGTGTGTGTGTGTGTGTTTAAGTGAACTGTATGACTAATTGCGTAAGATGAGGGAAGATTGATAATGGTTAATGTTTTCCTTCCACATTGACAGTAAACCTACCTTTATGTGCAGATGGGAAACATTAAACAAAGGTTTCAGTAAACAGGATGCAATATATCTACACAAAATTTTGACATATTGCCATCTATGTTCAAACAATCCTCTTACTAATCAGATTGATTAGGAGCAGAATGATTAGACTATAGTGGATCAATAAAGCCAATCAGCCAAATGCATTTGTCTGCAGGTAGCTCACACACACACACACACAAACAACTTTTTAAATATGCTTAAGCTATCCATATAGAGCTTCGATTTCTACTCACAACCACTTACCATAGGAGATCTATGAAGCGTGTGTGTGAGTGTGTGTGTGTGTGTGTGTGTGTGTGTGTGTGTGTGTGCGTGCGTGTGTGGTTGTGTGTGTTGACATCTTACACAGTCAGCATTACCCTCAGCAATGACCATTCAATCACTCGCTCCTTGACGAGCATTCTAAAAGTTAAAGACGTGCACGCACACACACACACACACACACACACACACACACACACACACACACACACACACACACATATATATAGCCTCAACACGGCATTGTAATTTGTAAGTGACACCAATAATTTAGAATGGCTATAGTTTACAATGGGGGCAGGAAGGTTTAGTGGTTAGGGTGTTTGACTGCCAGCAGAAAGGTACTGGGTTTGATCCCCCTATTGTCTGCAGCCTACTCTCTAGCCATCTTTAAACAAGATGCCCTAGCCCGTACCTGTTCCTTAATGACATCTATCTGAATTCACTGTTATGTCGGTTTGAATAAAAGTGTCTAAAAGCGCTAAATGACTAAATAGTATTCATGATTATAATATTGTATAGTGTATTCAACTATTTTCTTCTCTATTCTAGAGAACAGGTATGTCTATTATGTTATCCAATTGTACTTTTACTTTACATATAGTATAGTACAAATTGTTTTTTTATATGTTTAACATGTGATTCCTGCCTATGTGAAGCATTCTGAATGGGCTTTGTGTTTGAAGGGTGCTGTTGACATAAACCTTTCTGGTCCGTTCATTCTGCCTTGTTCCTCCTTCCCTGCACTCATCCGTACTTTCATTTCCACTTTCTCTAATTTTACCAATTGTATCTCCCTCTCTCTGCCTCTCCCTGCCACTCTTACATAGCTGGCTCAACCGAAAAGCGAGTGATACAGAAGGAGAGAAAGAAAGGAGCGAAAGAAAGAGAAAGATGGATAGAGAGCAACAGTGGGCATTTCTCTTAATTTTGTAAGCACACAAACAGTACGCGAGACACACACACACACACACACACACAAACACCCACCAGCCTCGAGACACACACATAGCTTAACAGCACCACCTAGTTTCAAACCAGAGGAACTGCAGTCTGTCTGGACCTATGCTGCTGTTTTTACATCCTACAGATATACACACAGGTTATAATATAATAATATATTATCATGTCGTACTGTATAGCTCTGTTTCTATCATTTCTCTGACCACTATTAGCATCCCTGAGGTCTGTCTGACAGTAAGCTGGTCTGAAAATCTGGTCCCTCTCTCTGGTACCTCTCTCACTCCCTCTCCCTCTCTCCCTGTCTTCCTGCCCCTCCTGTCCATGTTTTCTATTTTATTACCCTCACGTTTCCCTCTCTTCACTTCCATTTTTTAAGTCTGCCTTCATCCACACCTCACCTCCGACCCCCTCCCTCTCATCCATCGTTCCCTCCATCTATCGATTCCTCCATCCATCGCTTCCTCCATCCATCGCTTCCTCCCTCGCCTTCCCTCCCTCCCCCCCTGCTCTTCATTCTAGAGGCTCCTCGACGTTCTCTACAAACCGGCGTAAATCTCGATGCTCCGCCACTTTGCCCCGCCGGACACACTCAGCCAGGAACCAAGAGGCCATCGATTAACACATGAATCTGATACTCTCTCAGACACTCTACTTCCACACCACACACCCCCAACACCACACACCCCCGCCCCCCAAACATCACACACCCCAACCACCGAACCTCCTCCAACCAGCAGCTACTCCACCTCCTCTAGTGCTTTCACGGTGGGTTCCCTCCGCTGGCTCGGGAGAGATGGAGGGATGATGGATGGATGGAAAGAGACAGAGAGAGACACAGACCAAGAGAAAGAGAGAGGAGAAGGAACGAGAGAGACAACGAGGAATGAAGACTGAGAGGGAAACAGAGGGAAAGAAAGAATGAAAGAACAAAATAATGAAAGAAAGAACGAAAGAAAGACTCAATGAAAGGACGAAAGGACGAAAGGGTAACACTTTTCAATAAGGGTACATTAATTAACCATTAATTCATATTAGTTCATGTATTAATTAAGCATTATATAGCATTAGCAGAGGGGTTGGGGTTTATGGTTAACCCAAACCCTATAAAAAACTGTATACATCAATACCTTGGTTAACATGACACCATTACCGTTGTTAACATGAACACCATTAGTAAACATGAACACCATTACCTTGAGTTAAATCTTAATTAACTGTTAGTTAAGGCTCATTACTGCATTAACCAATGTTAATTAATGGTTAATGAATGTACCCTTATCGTTAAGTTTTACCAACGATAGAAAGAACAGAGAATGAAGGAACAAACAAATGAACGAACAAATGAAGAAAGAAAGAGAGCCCAAAAATAGGAATGAGAGAGAAAGAGAGAGGAAGACATCAACTGCAGATAATGTCCTGCTCCACTGGTCATCCTCGTATGAGGAACCCTTAAACACATTTATCACCAGCACCACAGTACCGCCAGCACACACATCTACACACAAACAGATGCACCGAAAATATCTCTTTTCCTCTCTGCCTCCCTCTGTTGACCGTGACCTATCTGTTGATGTCATCGATCGGTCGCCATGGTAATCAATAACGCGGATGGCTTTGTCTCTGCACTGAGCATACGGATGAACAGAAATCACCTGCTCAGCAATTTAAAGACTCTAGTGTGTGTGAGTGTGTGTGTGTGTGTGTGTGTGTGTGTGTGTGTGTGTGTGTGTGTACGCCCTCCATTGACCTCCAGTCACTTCCCCGATACATTGGATTATGATAAAGTGAGAGACACAGACATAAAGCCAGAGAGCAAGAAAGGAGGAGCGAGGGGGGATAGGAGGAGGAGATGAATAAAAGAACGAGATCCGCTAAAGCAGAGCGAGAGGAAGAGAGAGAATTATATTAAAGACAACGTGGAGGAGGATGAACAGAGATAAAAAGAAAAGGAGAAGGAGAGAAAGAGAGAGAGAGAGCCTCAAAGACAAGGTCAGGGAAATGGAGATGTCAGAGAGAGAGAGAGAGAGAGAGAGAGAGAGAGAGAGAGAGAGAGAGAGAGAGAGAGAGAGAGAGAGAGAGAGAGAGAGAGAGAGAGAGAGAGAGAGAGAGAGACAGAGAGAGAGACAGAGAGAGAGACAGAGAGACAAAGAGACAGACAGAGAGACAAAGAGAGAAAGATAGCTGACCAGGCAGTCTTGTAAAGCAACAGTATAAGGAGGAAGACGAGGTGGAAGAGGAGAACTACAGCATCTCCGGTGACTTTCTGAACTTCAGACAGACTCTACTAGTCTGTCGTTGAGCCAGAACAGAACCAGTCCTTCTGTTTCCACACTCACACAGATGGAGCACACACGACGCTCCATGTGCGTGTTGGTTTTCGAAAAGTGTGCACGTGTAAAAATGCATGTGGCATTTCGTCATCTGTTCAATAAATGCGTAAAGACTTATGTGTGAACATTGTGTGTGTGTGTGTGTGTGTGTGTGTGTGTGTGTGTGTGTGTGTCTGTGTGTCTGTGTGTGTGAGTGTATTAGCCATCATCCACCACGAGCTCCCTGAGGATGGGTACGGACACCAACAGGCCATATGGACCATCGCCATGGAAACACAACATCACAGATGGACACGTTCTGTCCATCTGATGCTCTTGTGGCTTCACTAGCATCACACAGCAGAAGGAACTCATTCAATTAGCACACTAATTATTAACTTTTGTAGCATTTTTCAACATTTATCACACTGGTCAGACCCTGGTTATGGCAATTACCCATTCTGATTGGCTGAAAGTGTACAAGGTGATGTCACATGTCACAAACCATGGCAAGTGGTGTCACATGACTTTAACAAGTGGTGTCACATGACTTTAATTAAACAAAGGAACAAAATGTGGATGGAAATAATAGAGAAATAGAGAAAGGGAGAGAGAACATTATATTCAAGAAAAGAAGGGAGATTAATATAGAAAGCAAGACAGAGGGAGAGAGATTAGAGAGAAAGAAAAGGATAAGGGACATAAAAAGAGATAAAGAGAGCAAATATGAGACGGAGGGAGAGCTAGAGATAATTACATTAGGAGGAAGAAAAATAAAAGGGGTGATAAAGATAGAGACATAAAAGAGGGAGGGAGGAAGAAAAGGAGAAGGGATATCAAGATGGAGATAAAAGTAAGTGGGAAGGAGGGATTAATGTAAGAGAGAAATACAAGAAAGAGAGAAAGAGTGAAATACCAGAGAGAGAGAAATACAAGAGAGAAATAAAAGCGAGAGAGAGAGAGAGAGAGAGAATGAGGGAATGAAATACATGTGTGAGAGGGATAGAGCGTGAGAGAGATTTTTTTTAAAGCTCAAGAAAAAGAAAACTACATTAACTATTGGGATATCTACCACAAAAACTCAAAGCAAACTTCAATGTTTTTGGGCTCTAAACAGAGAGTACACGGTGGCATACTATCTGACTACCGTGACTGATCAGAAACTGAGAAAGACATTAACTATGTACAGAATCATGAGTGATCACAGACTAAAGAGGACGGGCGGTGTCCACTCTGCCCACACAACACGATGGCGACAGAGCAACATTTCCTGGTACACTTTGGCATACCAGAACACATAAGGACCAAGTTCTTGTCCAAAAGAAATCATAAATGCAAAGAATTCCATTCTCTGAAGAGACAGGAATGCAACATTTACTTGGAGAATATGGTCAGTGCCTCAGAAGCAGCTAAATATGTCAATGGCACAGCCTAGGAGAACACACGTGGAACACATTAAGTTAGTAAGTCCCTCGTAAACTGCCTTTCCTCCAACTCCATTCATCTTTTTTAGGTTGGATTTGGCAATATAAGATGACTATGTCATGCCAATCAAGCTCATTTGAATTGGAGTGAGTGAGTGAGTGACAGACAGACAGACAGACAGACAGGCAGGCAGGCAGGCAGGCAGGCAGAGACAGACGGACACACCCAAAGCTAGTTGTCCAGTGAGCCCTGTGTAGGAGCACCAGGCGACCCCACGCAGGGGGACTCGTGCTGGGCAACCCCAGCTGCCTAGCGGGGATGCGCTGGCGGTGGCGCTGGTGGGAGTAAAGGCTGCCGGTCTTATTTATGCACACTCATAAACCAGGAAGGAAAAACTAACCATTCATCAAAGCCACATGCGCACACTGGCCACAAACACACAAACCACACACACTCATAAACACATTCATCTATAACTCGGCAAACATACACAGAAGCCGCACACACACACAAGCCAAACGTCAAACGTCAAACGTCAAACGTCAAACTCAAACACACACACACACACACACACACACACACACACACACACACACACACACACACACACACACACACACACACACACACACACACACACACACACACACACACACACACACACACACACACACATGTTTAACAAGCATTGCTTCCTCCATGGCACAAATACACACATTCATCATCACTATTTAAATATCAGAAAAAATTTGAATTTCTTTTCCTCTGCTTCCCCTTTCAGAGAGGGAAAGAGACAACATATTAGTACAAGAGGATGCAATAGAGACATAGTATTACTTCTAGTATTACTAGTGTCTGTAGAAGAGATAGTAATACTATCACTTGGAGGATGTCGACTCCTCAGCACCAGTTCATTTTAGAAGTGAAAGTAAAAGGAACACCTCCACAATTTTGGTACAAAATGTCTTGACGTGTGCACACTGAAGAAACCAGACTAAAAAGCATGAATTTACCATCACCTGCATTTATGTTAATAAATATATGAATTCATATTATAATAGAGGGCATAAGAAGGCATTGTATTTGAGGCTCAGATTGGCGTAATGCATTTCTGTGTTTGAGGTTGGAAACAGGGTGTTAAAAACCACGGTTGATCTTGAAACGTCCACGCCTGTGCGCCGCTGTATTTAAAGCGTATTCAGCGTTCACTCTTTAGCTCTCCCCCTGATTTCCACCTCTCTCATTCACCCTTTTATTTCCCCATCCCTTTCTTCCCTTTCATCCGCCTCAGCCCATTCACACACACCGTCCTCACACAATGGCTGTCTGAGGGGCTTTAGAAGGAGGGATTTGCAGTCTGTCAGATGTGAATGATTAAGACACACACAAAGACATAGACACACACGTACACACACAGACACACACGAACAGACAGACACACACAGACACAGGAGCGTGTATGGTGGTTTGTTAAGGATTAGTGGTCAGTGTGTCTGCTGACAGTCCTAAACCAAGGTGTGTGTGTGTGTGGGTGTGTGTGTGTGTGTGTGTGTGTGCGTGTGTGTGTTTACATGCTGCAGAACGGCAAGCGCTATGCCTCAACACTTGGCAGTTTGTCATGGAAATATTTGACCAGTTCTAAGAAAGTTCAAGTTCAAGTCTCTTATCTTGTGCTGGTCTCCACTTGAGCAGACACTGATTAACATGTCATCACAGAGAGGGAAAGAGAGCCATAGAGCAATAGAGGAGAGAAAAACAGAAAGAGAGGGCGTGACAAAGCAGTACAGAAATTGACACGTAGAGAGATGGCACAAAAAAGAGATAGAGCAGCAGCGACGCATACAGATGAACGATATTGGGTGTGACATTAAAACGGTTGGTGTTAATAAACTTTCTATCCCAGCCGACCTGCTGCTTGACCCTGTGAGGCTGGTCTGGGGGGGCGTGGTCTGGGACACTAGTGGATTACAGCGTCCACACGCCCCTATTGGTGGGCCACTCTGGGGATTAGGGGGTTAATTGTTTAAGGGTGGTCCCTGCACCCCCGACAGCTTATCGAGGGGCGCAGGACTGGCGGAGAACAAGGAAACCAATCTCCGCCTCTCATCTGGACACTCCCAACCACCACTTCCTCCAAGCCTTGCTGCAGCGCTGGCGGACAGACTGGTAGATGATTATCTCTTGTTTCACCATGGATAAATAATCCCCTACACACTTCCCCATCCAATCCATTAACCCACCAGATGAACAGCAAACATCTGCATTCCAGGTTACAAGCGATTGTTGTTTTCAAGATAACATGTAGAAGGTTTTCTTATTATAAACCATAACATTGAGTACTTCCATTTGCAGTGCACCTAGCAAGCCAAAGCCACAAAACGCAGGGGGCTTGAGTTTGACTTCCTCCCCACGCTAGGGGCCTGTTCGTCAGGTAGCAGAGGGGATCATTGTTCCAAGACGGAGGCCTTGGCAGCACAGCAGGCCACCTGGGTCTCTTTAAGAGCTACCCCAGAGTGAGGGACAAGCTGCCTGCTAACCAGGCAGCCTTACAGGGTCAGCTCCACTGGAGCCATCGATCGTAGCGTCTAATTAATGTTCCGTCAACTTTTGCATTTGGCTGGGAAACGCTGGCATCATAATCAATGGAAGGTGCTTCACTGCCCATGTCCGATGGCTTCATCCAAGATTTTCCACATTTTGGTGTTTTTTTTAATCGCTGATTTGTAATTGTCGATGGCGAGAACGTTTTCTGATGTTGTGAAATTGAACGTTATTAAAGTCACATAAATGCGCCCCATGAAGCGCGCATGCAGCACACATATCGAGTCAAAATGGCGCTGATGGCGTCGCGATGAGGTGGTGTAAGTGCAGCCCTGGTGTAACGGGGTCGTCGTGTGTGGAGGAGGGCTGGGCGGGCGGGATATTCCCTGGTGGCGCTGAATTAGGAGTGGAGGGCTGGATGGCCTAGATATGTCCCTGATTGGCTGTTTACTTCCATCTCCCCGTGTGAAGACGTGGAGCCCCCTTTAATCTGCTCATTAATGATTACAGATGCTCTGGTTAGAGAGAAGAAACAGGGTGTGTGGGTGTGTGGGTGCATGTGTGTGTGTGTGTGTGTATGTGTGTGTGAGGTTGTTATTGTAATCATACAGATACCCTACATTCCCAGCTTGCATAAATGCCAATCTAAATGTACACAATCGTGCAAAAGGATGATGTTCAACCAATTAAATCTGGATAAAAGACAAAACAATCTCCACCTAATCGCATTCTTCTACACTGTTTGGGTTTTCTGGAAATGTGTGAATACAGCTCAATTATCAAGATCCAAAGCCAGTTGGACAGAATGAAGTCACCAGTGGTGGAGCTCAACGTTGGAGTTGGTGTCAGAGGTTCCCCAGCTCCTCAGGCCTGAGAAGGTCAAGCATCAATCCTCCACTACCCAACCCACTGAAGGGTGAAGGCTAACCATCTGCCATTTACTCCTACTCCTCACTCATCTTCTCATTGACTCCGCAGGCTAAAGAACTAAAAAATGTTTGTTGTGATCCCTTGTTCCAAACCGGTCCCACTCCGGTTCTGTAGTTCCCGACACACACCAGATGATCTATTGGAGTGTGTTCCGTGCTTTTAGGCAACGCTTGACGATCACTCCATGGAGGTTTCTCCTCTCTCTTCCCTGACCTTTCAGCTCATTATTTCCAACAGTATGAGTGTTCTCCACGCTTTGGGCACTCTGTTTATTTTTAACACTGAGAAACTAGAGAACAGCGGTTTAGAAGTTCAACTTCTTAAATCTGCACCGCAATGGTAATTCATGCAGAAAAACAACCATTTCTTTGGCATACACCTCAAATGAAAATACATATATAAATTGTATTTTCCTACAGATATTATGCACCAACTCAACAAAAGCACGCCAAAACAGAGAACTTTGCTACACTTACTGCACAGGCCCATTAACTACTATTTGGCAGAGGCGGCGGATTACATCCCACAGGGGTCATCATCACTGTTAACACACCTTTACTTCATTCGGTCTCTCCTGTAGCCTTTGCCTCATCAAGGAGAACGACTGATTATTACCGAAATACCTGTGTGTGTGTGTGTGTGTGTGTGTGTGTGTGTGTGTGTGTGAGAGAGCAGGGGTTGGGTGATTAAGAGAAGCTGTTATCATCACTCACACACTGGGGACAGGCTTTTGACTTTTATAACACACCCACCGCCCAGCACATTACTTATTGTCAATGGATGTAAATCTCTCCACTGCACTTTTTGTGTGTGTGTGTGTGTGTGTGTGTGTGTGTGTGTGTGTGTGTGTGTGTGTGTGTGTGTGTGTGCATGTGTATCACACTAATAAAGGCACGAACAGAAACACAGCATTTATCAATCACTTTCTCAAAGACACAAATCTCACAAACACAGAGCCACACACACACACACACTGTGGCGGACGTGAGTGGCTGACATGAGTGGTGGTGTCCCCAACAGCTCCATGATGGAGGAGGTGAACCCTGGGGCTTGAAGCCCATTCCCCTGGTTGAAGACATGGGTCCCTCTAGCCGACTAGCCCCTCTACTCACTACTCCACCAATCGGATACTCACCCCCGGTGTGTTGTGCGTTTCAAAAGCACAACAGCAACAGCACTAAACACACTGCCAAGAGATAGATGCCTTCCAACATATCACAATTTCTTTCGGTCATTTAGCAGACGCTTTTATCCAAAGCGACTCACAAGCCGCCCATAAAATCGCCTATCTTGCAATACTATTTACTGGAGTTATTTGTGTATATGCCTATGTTTCTCTATGGCAAATCAGCGGGGCATTTAGCTAGTCCGTGGAGTTTCCTTAGACATCTTAACTTCAACATATCAGCGTGACACCAGGGAAACTCCTAAACTCAGCACATGAGGGGGTGTGAAATGAGGGGCTGTGTTGCATGTACTTGAATGCACTCATGTCTGCACTTGTTTGTGCTATGCACTTTATGCAACTGTAACTGCACTACAATTGTATGTATTTTAAAGTGGCAGCCTTTATGTCCAAGACACATTTCCTTTGGGACAAATAAGGTAATCTTGCATCTTGAATCTTGAATGACATGTATCTAGCCCCTACAGGGGGCACTGGAAGCAGGTGTAGATCCCTCAGGTGAAATGCTAATTAGCTCCTGGCGCTGAGCGGCTGTGAGCTTCCCAGGCTTAACCCGGGCTAACCTCAGCTAATGTGCCATGTCAGATATCCCAGTGTGGGTCATATCCACTACTGTCTGCCACCTTTGTGATCCAATCCTTTCCGTAAGCCTCAGTGCTAACTGAGCCACTTTTAAGCGAGACGGGAGGGTTTTTTAACATACAGGAGGAGTTAAAAATGGGTTTGTTTCTCTAGGCTTTCCTGGCGAAGTTGGTCTTTGAGAAAGCCTGGTGATCTCTTCATCCACACATGGATGGTTGATCGTTCTTACTCTGGGATCATTTTTAAATGATTAGGCCCAACATTTCCAAAATGCTGAATTTCTACACACAATTTTGAGAGGTGAAGTTCAAATATAATCTTTTCTTTTCTATACACATTGTGGAGGCCATTACCACACCTTGAGAGAGATTTCCAAAGAGCGTGTAGTCGCACAACCACACGTCGCTTATTTATTTATTTATTTAGTCCTCTGTGTCAAACCACAGCGCCATTACAGCACTACAACCGAGGTACAAGTGGTACACAACATCTGGATATATAGACACAAGATGTGATCAACACAGAGACAGGCAGACCACACGGGGCCCAGTTACCCCATCAGACAGCCCAGCTCTGGCACACCAACACGCAGCATCGCGTTCAGAACATTCATTAAGATCACTCATCAGCCAGATGAATCCATGAGCAGAGACACTTCATAACGATAACAGTTAGTCATACGCCCACAGACCCCCAACCCGCCATGCTGGGGGGGGTCCACTTCGTTAAGTGGGCCCCAGGTGGTGAATAGTGATTGGTTAATTGAGAGCCGGGACCTCGTAAAGACCCATGGGCCCCCTCCCTCACCCCCCATTGGTTTATTACCATGGCGACAATTACCCTGTATATTCCACCTCTTCTCAATCACTCTTGCTTTCAGTTTAATCACTGAAACCAACCCCCTACACCAGCGCTGTCCGTCTATTAAACTCTCCCCCTTCTCATGTGGCTGAGCACAGCAGGTTCTTCTGTACTGATGGTAGTCTATTTCCACCTGGGTCCATTTTTTACCAGCCTGTGTATAGCTGGTTTCTATTAGCCGCTGGGTCCATTAGCCAGCCCTACGCTGTCCAGCAGTTTATTCATTGCAACCTTTTGCCCCTCCGTCTCTTATGTTCTTTCCATCTCCTCACCCCCTCTCTCGCTTTCTCTTTCCTACGTTTTTTCATATTGCCTCCTTTTTCACTTTCCGGAGCAAAATGTTCTAATTTCAGCCATCTCTCTCTCTCTCTCTCTCTCTCTCTCTCTCTCTCTCTCTCTCTCTCTCTCTCTCTCTCTCTCTCTCTCTCTCTCTCTCTCTCTCTCTCTCTCTCTCTCTCTCTCTCTCTCTCTCTCTCTCTCTCTCTCTCTCTCTCTCTCTCTCTCTCTCTCTCTCTCTCTCTCTCTCTCTCTCTCTCTCCTCCTGGTTCTGTCACTGCTTCCTGGCAGGGGGTCAATGTATGTCACTGCACTGGTGTGGGACTGATGTGTCCACGCATGCATACACAAACACACACCCTGACAAAGAGGTGAGTGCACAAACGAGTGCGTGCCCATGTACACACACCAGCCAAGTAAGTGCACACTTGCACACTGAGACACTGAGTGAGATTACCGGGGGAGAAATAGGTGTGACCTGAGGATGATTGGAATCATTAGAGAGAGAGAGAGAGAGAGCGCGAGAGAGCAAGAGAGAGAGAGACAGAGACAGAGAGAAGGCAGGATGAGGATAAGGAATTGATGAATGAAAAACAAGAGAAGAGGGCAACAGTTCAAACAGTGGAAAACCAGATCTACAGTATTGAGATGGTAACATCACATGTAACATTAACAATCAAATGTATCAACCTGTTTCTGGACATTT
>JACYXH010000765.1:202500-247500 GCA_026745465.1 Lota lota
GGGTGCTTGTTCAGTGGAAGGGCAATATTATCCCTGGCTCTTATCTGCTCGGTAAGGAGAACCCAGGGGTCAGAGGGGAAGAGGTCCCAGCTGGTGTTACAGGCACAGAGAGCGTTTATGTGTGACAGCGGACAAGATGGAACCAGGGGAGCATAAAGCATTGATCTCGCTGAAGCCAAGGATTTGTGGTGTAGAATTCTACTCTTGCATTACCTTACGCATCCACTAGGGATGAGCTAATATGATGCCGTAACCTCCCTTTCGGCATAGACATCAATGTTATATCACAATCAAAAATCGTATGAAAAATGTTAAATAACGTTTGTACATGAATAGTATAAATTTATCTTTGTACTGTATAAGTTACCATTTGGCCCGACTTATGTCTAATCATTTCGTCAGATAAACGAAGATAAAAGCTTCGAAATAACGTGAAATACTCTGGACGTTTGCCTAGGCTAAAGCTAGGAATTGAGGCATTTGTCGTTAACCACACGACAAAACATGTAATTGTTATCAACGTGAGCCAAGCGTGCATTTGTGCCTCGACACCCCTTTAGCCAAGCAACTCTGGACTTCCCAGTTTTCCCTCTAGAAAAAGCGGCCACTGTCATTGTAGGTTTAGATGTAGATGTTCAATGGTTACTTTGCAACAGGAAGAAGTTACTGCGCCCTGCTCTGCTTTTATCTAGGCTTCAACAATTCGGCCAGCCTGGGAGTCAGACGAATATGCGAGCTCATGTTTTATTTGCTCTAACATACATGTCTGGCCCCTTCCCTTTCAGACAGATTTCCAGCAGACCTGGCCAGTCACAAGGGCATTTTCATAAACAGCCAAGATGGCTGCAGTGAATGTGTCACTAGCCCAGAGGCATTTTGGTCTGCGCCCGTTATTAGCGCCCGTTGGAAATCTAAAATTAACTGATAGGTTCCACACTATACGCATTTGCGAATGGGTCTGGCAATGTCAGGCTACAATTCGGCTGTGCAGTGCGCCCCACGTTTACAGCCTGCAAAGGTTTTCTGTGATCCGTACCTCAGTGAGGATCATGAAAACAGGCATGTTCAACGCAAAAAGCTTCAGTTTAGCTCACAGGTTTCTATGGGCAAGCTGTATCTATTATTTTTGTGTCAGAGGATGTAACAGGCGGGAAACATCACCGTTGAGATTTCCTGTCCGTGCTCTTGACCTGGTCAGGTCCCACGATCATAGGAAATCACATGCGTGTGTGTGTGTGTGTGTGGACCGTACTTTTCCTGAAAGAACCATGTATTAAGAGTGGATAAGATCACGCTATGGATAAGAAAGGTACAGAAAAGTTGCATCAAACGTTACATCATTTAATTCTTACCATCTGTTGGGTGTCAGCCTTTTTTAATTAGAAATCAAAAGTCAGGAAAAAAATATCTGACACTGACAATTGTACAATTTCAGTACTGCCATACCAATACCTCTGAAATGAAATACATCACCCGTCCTAGACAATCATCCATAGCAATGACCATTTTATCATTTCATGAGAAAAATATATTTTATATGTTGTAGGATGAAGGAAGCAACTATGAACTTTATTTTGTAGTAGGTAGGACGTAAATTGAAAATATGTGGATGTTACCATATCTTCTGAAATAAATATACCCCCCCCCCCTCCACAAACACACACTTATAGTGGGAGTGAACACAACAAATGAATGTTAATTATGAATAAGCAACAGGTTTTAATGATGACGGTTGACACTATGATATGTGGGGAGTTTGTGTATTTAATTTAAACACAGTGTTCATTGCTCAGCTGGCCTCAATCAATTATACACACATTCAGAAAAAACAACCAACAATGATACAGCTAAATGTTTGTTTTGCAAACACAAAGTGTGTGTGTGTGTGTGTGTGTGTGTGTGTGTGTGTGTGTGTGTGTGTGTGTGTGTGTGTGTGTGTGTGTAAAATCTCTCTAGGTGGCAGTACTTTGATTTTGTCCATGATCTGAAATTATTTTTGAAACGCAGGAACACACAAAATAACACATTTAATGAATCTGGTGGCAATTGTCCCTATTATCTTGTCAAACCGGAATGAAACAATAATAACTTATAATAACTTAATAGCCCTGTTACATCATCATCTTAATAAGCCCAGACCACTGATTTAAGTCATTCTGTCACCTTAATATTTGTGTGTGTGTGTGTGTGTGTGTGTGTGTGTGTGTGTGTGTGTGTGTGTGTGTGTGTGTGTGTGTGTGTGTGTGTGTGTGTGTGTGTGTGTGTGTGTGTGTGTGTGTGTGTGTGTGTGTGTGTGTGTGTGATCCCGTCAGTGCAAGTGTGTGTGCTGCACAGGCGTAATGTACATGTCATTTTGGGTGAAAGCAGTGGAGGAGGATTACAGGGAATTGTGGGTAATTACCCTTCCATCAGCTTCATAATTGCTTCACTCTGATTGGCTGGTCTTTTGTTCCTGAAACTGACAGCTGCAGGGCGAGCAAGGGAGAGATAGAGGGAGAGAGTGAGAGAAGAAAATGAGCTAGCGAGTGAGAGTGAGGGAAGGCACTGAACAGGGTGATGATAAAGGAGGGAGAGAGAAAGAAAGATGAAAACAATGAAGAGGAAGAGAGCAAGCGAGAGAGTAAGATTGGTTGTAAGTCGGAAAAATGAAAACAGAGGGAAGAAGTAATATTGGTTTTTTCACCTGTACAACAAAAACAGCAAACTCAGAAAAACAGAAGGATAAAATTGGAGCCATCTTCAGTTCTCAGCAGTCCTCAATTAACTTCCCAGGCAGCAGTCTGCTCTAGCACTATAGAAGTAATCAAGCAGACAGTGTGTCAAGCCAAGTGAAGCTGGCGTAATACTGCCTATACATCTCTTAGCCCAGCTTCATGCTAACAGAGCTAGCTCAGTACAGTGCAATGGTCCATAGTGTAAAGAGGACACTTTGTTGGACTCCTTTGCTGCTTCCACCCTGACAGAAAACCCCTTTGTTATTCCCATATCTTCTGAGTGTCTCCATTATGTCTAAACATTGAAGCCTTGAGAGACCATCCTGATCTTGCGAGTTCACTTTCTACTTCTCTCTGCAGATCAGTCTAGCCTCGATCCCATTGAAAGCCTTTTCCAAACATTGAAAAAGCATAGGACCAATAAGCGCTCAGGGAAGGAGTTTCAGTTCATGACGAACAAGGAGCGCCACAGTCTGCCGAAGTAAAAAAAAAAGGTCAAAGGAAAGTGTAGCAATCTACAGAGCAATCAAAACAAAATAGATTGAATAACGATGTGAAATGCTGAACAGAAATCTCCACAGAAGGCTTATATCATAGGAGAATATGTTTTTGCATTATTTCTAACCGGCAAGCACCACTCTTGGTAACCCTTTTGACCAAAGTAAGGCTGCGCCCATATTTGGAAATCAGTTGCTGCCCAGTCAAGGCCAGACTGATATTCAAGGTGAAACGTAAACTATAATATCTGGATAGTTATGAAGTTATGAAGTTGTACAGTGCAAGCACATTTTAAACACCATCCCAACATGAGCATATAGGCAGCATTAGCTATAGATAAGCATTGGCCTTAGGTGTTTACACTTGGTAAAAGCAAAACACCTGTTTTTCTGTGTTGTAGACCACCACTGTCACCTTTAAATAGAGGTGCTTTCCAATACAAATTTGATTATACACATTAAGAAAACCAAACCCCTAACCATTCCAGCATGCCCAATGGATCACTCTCTATATACAAACAAAACATTGATTCATGCTCTGTTGTGCCCGCTCTCTCATCGAGGCTGGATCTAATCTGCCAACATCGACGATGGAGAGAAATACAAATTAAAGAGAGTCGTGATATCAGTGAGACTCTGAGACCTCGCTCTGATGCTAACAGCAGCGCACACTGCATTACAGCAGCTGATGGATTCACGACCATTAGCTGTGTGTGATGTGTATATAACATGGAACATGTATCATTTGAGGAATATAATATAATTGTTGTCAGAAGTAATTTTAGGTTCAACACAGATTTTCCAATACTGCGAAATAACAAAACATTAATTGATATCCAAACCAACATGCATGGCCTTAAAACAAATGATTCCTCTGTTTATGAAGCTGTTTACAATTCCCACTTTGACTATTCCTGTTTGGAAAAAAAGGGGTGAAAACGATAAAGAAAGGATTTCTTTATCATTAGGTTCTTTCTACCAATGTTAATACAAGTTCAGACTGCAATCAAGAAGACCCTACACAGAACTGCATCGTGTTGGCTATATTTGTGTGCACGTACAAATAAATGGTTTACTCTTTTACATGTGCTAAAACAATACTTTCCCAAGCTCTGAATTCAGTCACTTATATAAAACACAGACATACGGACAGACAGAAATTTTTAATTCTGTAGTGCTTTGGGTTAAGATGGTGAGCTATTCTCTTATAGGTCGCTTTATCCAAAAGCTATCAGGATCTTCTGGTCTTGATAAAATAATACTCACAGGAGGCGAAGGCCATGCATGAGCACTCTGTTCGGTTTTTCTCCAGTTTGCTGATAATAACAACAACTTGTACCCAATGCAACAAGGCTGCTAGCTCCAACACTTTGTGATGGTATCCATCGGAATGTAGAGCAAGACGCAAGCCCTTAGTTTGTCAAAAAAGGTACTCCCACGTACGGGAAAAGGAACCGCACACATTAACAATTGGTAGACATGAGATGGGCAAACCCCTTAATATTACACCCACAACAATACCCAAGCTCACAATTTAATTCATACAGACAGACAGAAAAACCCCACACACATAAAACTGTATGCTATGATAAAGCATTTATAAGAAATTGTGAGAACAGAGAATAAAGTGAAATCTAGTGGAATAAAGCAAGTGAAAGTGACAGCAGAGCATCTGTGGGTTTACCAACAGAGAGGCTGATACTTTCAATGAGGACAGCCGGGTAGGAGGGGCCTCCTGATTACTGGGCTGCCTGCTACGAATAATTTCCTCGTTAAGACCAATTCAGTTAATTGGTTAACCACTATTAGCTTTCTAGCGAAGGTTACCATGAGGAGGAGGGGACCAGGAGTGTGTGGGATTACATCGTAAAGGGGTCAGACCAGACTGATGGAAAATGTAATATTAAAACGTAACAGAGAACAATTAAATACAGTAAATGCAGAATGATAGAGTAAGACATTGTGCCTGAAAGACATAGAGAGAAAGGCACTATATTTGGAAAACCTGCATGAAATGGTAAAATAATAATAACCTATATTATTATATATATATATATATATATATTAGAAAAATAAGCCCAATCAACAATTTCCTGCACAAATCCTCTGATGACTCTGCAGTGGTTGGATGCATTACGGAAGTTTAGGAGATGGAAAACGGTGCCGTGCTGCTTTGTGGACTGGTGTGAACTAAACCACCTGCAGCTCAACATTAGTAAGACGATGGAGCTGGTGGTGAACCCGAGGAGCTCTGGGTCTCCTGCTACACCCCTCTCCAATTCGGGGAGTCAACGTAGCCGTTGTTCAGGTCCTGGGTGTCCACTTGGACAACAAGCTTGACTGGACAGTGATCTCCAGCAGAGTCTACAAGGAGGACAAGAGCACACTCTGGTTTCTGAGGAACCTCCGGTCCTTCAACGTCTGCGGCACCATGTTGCGGATGTTCTATGAGTCTGTGGTGGGCAGCAGCGAAGCGCCACAGGAAATCCCTCATTCCTGTGGCCATCAAGCTCTTTGACACCTCTCCCTCCCGGAAGTCAGCGAGTACCACTAAACTCCACACCGTTGAACCCAGCCATTTTACTTATTTATCATATCCAGAGAACCTATGCAATATGCCTGCAATATCACGGACACACTTTACTTAACTTCAGCTACATATATACTTTTAGTCCATATAGGAGCATATTTATTACATTCTGCTGTTGGTTAGATCCATATTTTATCTATAATAAGAATATTTATATTGATGCTATATTTTGTGTTTATATTGCATATTGTGTCCATCCTATTAAATTTACTTTGATGTTTCTGGCTTGAGCTGAGCAACTGTAACAAATTATTTCCTCTGGGATCAATAAAGTAATCTGTACCTGTGAACCATTAGAAAGACAGCTTGATGTTGCTTTCTCTTTGGACATTTTCAGGAAGTTGTCAGCAAATTTGCTGTAATCTATTGATCGATCAACTATGAGCCCTGACAAGCCTCTCTTCCAGTAATCAATAGACCAAGAACCGTAAAAAAACAGAGCCAGGGATCAGGCCAGCCGTTAGTTATAGGAACCAACAGCTCGTTAGAAACACTACGCTCTAATTGAAACACTCATGATCAGCAGCACCATTATATCATTTATTCATATCCATGAAACACTGGAGTGTGTGTGCGCGTGTGTGTGTGTCTAAATGTCCTGCTGTCATTGAGGTGGATAGCTGTTGATTAGTGTTGATTAAAGCCAGGAACAATGGAGGAGTGGGGGGGGGGGGGGGGGGGGGGTTGTACATGAGAGGGATCAGGGACCCCCTAGAGGTTGAGTGTGTGAACGTAATAGTTTCCATTTAAACCAATGAATAGGAGCTGGTCTCAGGCCGACCACAGGAAACCAGCACCGACAGAGCCCAAGAGTGTCTAGCTCTAATTCAAACGGTCAGCCAATACGGTTTCGCTAACGCTAATCTGACTGCTTTTATACAGAGGTTCAGTTTATTGTTTTCTATTTAGTCATTTAGCAGATGCTTTTCCAAAGAGGATGCATACAGGGAGACTGCGGAAACTAAAGTGGTGTGTAAAAACGCACTGCTTTGTGTTCACAAACTGACATCGTCTTCCTCACCGCCCAGTGCAACTTGTAAACGTGTGACACTACATGAACACACTATATTCTTCTCTTATCCTCCAGTTTGACCCTAGATGGACACAGCTTGCCCTCTTCACCTGTAGCTATGAACTTGTATGCACAAACTATACCTATGTTAGGTATATAACTATATACCTATGTTATGCGTATACCTATATACCTAGCTATGCCCCAACGTCCATTGTTTCTCTGTAAAATCTATCTAGATGTACTTTGTAGGCTTAAGGGCTGCATCTTGTTTGGGCCTCGTAACTCTTCCCATGGCCTAGCTCTTGTTAAATCAATCATTTTGTGCATTTGTGTGCGCGTGTGTGGAAAGATACTTAACTAAATAACTGGGTCGGTCTTTAGTGTTCAGATACTATAAGGAGGTAGAGATTATACAAAAAGAAAAGGACATTATTTTATGTGCATTGGTGTAAATCTGCACCAGCACTTTTGTACCACTCAGACAGTTGACAAGTTTGTCTGCCAGAAAATGAGTTTGAGTGTGTGGAGGACGTACATGTCGGCCCGTGGCACAGACATTTACTTGGACTTTATATGAATAACAATAAAGACTACTTCAATTCTTTCAGAGCATCTTGTTTAACAAGGGACACAGCGACGGGGAACGTAAATGCTTTGCATGGCACTGTATGAGTGTGGACCTTGAGACGGGCACATGGGATGTATGGGCGCATCAAGGTGTGTTGTGAGTATGAGCACATGGAGCCGTCAGATTGCCGGAAGGTGTGAGTAATTAACCCAAAAGAACATATATCAATATCCCTCAGACGCCTGTGCTGTCCCGCTCTCTCCATCCATTAGCGGCTAACCTTTAAAACACCAGCCCCCGGTGCCTACAAGTCACAGTCTCCACAAGTACAGGAAAACATACGTGTGTGTGTGTGTGTGTGTGTGTGTGTGTGTGTGTGTGTGTGTGTGTGTGTGTGTGTGTGTGTGTGTGTGTGTGTGTGTGTGTGTGTGTGTGTGTGTGTGTGTCAGGCTAGCTACATGGGAAAACTGCTGATGGAAATTCATATTTCCTGCGTATGCGTCATTTTCTCTGGCAGAAAGCTAGTAGTGGGTTTGACATACAACATGCCAGGGAGACCGTGTTGCTGTAACTGAAACTGAGAACACAACACAAAAACATAAAAAGTTTTTTTTTTTTAACTGCATCTCCCCGTCTTATTTACCATTTAGTTATCTGGCAGATGCTTTTATCCAAAGGGACTTACAGTGACTTTAAGTCACTTGGGATCAGGTAGGAAATGGGGCACTTTGCTCATGGATGCCTATAGGTTAGGCTGCGGACATAAGGGGATCAAACCCTGAACCTTTCGGCTGACCACTACACTATCCTGCACCCGGTCCACCTATAAATAGAAGTATGTTATCTGAAAGTTTGTGCATTGCCCATCTTCTATTACTTTATTAACCACCAATAGCCACAAGCACACAGCTTATGGCAGTTTTATGTTTTTATATTCTACCCTGTAAACCAAATGTCAGCAGAATAAAGTAGAAGTAGGAGAAAGAAGCATAGAAGTGCATGGTAGTACATGTAAGAAGCATAAACATCCACAAAGTTGAACTGCAGACAAACACTGTAAAACCCTGTGCACATACTGTACACTGAAAAAAATCCTCAAGAGCATCAATACATTTCCTCAAACGAATCTGGAAAAAAACCTTTAAGGCTTTTCAAATAGAGCAGCGCTATTGTTCCAACAATGCATCCTGATCAAATGTGTTTTTCTGTAGTCCTGCCTTTAATACGTTTGAAGACAGCTTCTGTGGGCTCTGTGGTTATATACCAGAAGCTAGTCAGTGTTGGTCTGAAAGCCTCATCTGGGATTAAGAGACATTTATTCTCCTTGGCTCCCATAATGCTACGAGAGCCCCGCTTTCACTCCAATGAATATTTCACACTTTCATCACATGCAATCTCCGCTGCCGGTGTGTGTGTGTGTGTGTGTGTGTGTGTGTGTGTGTGTGTGTGTGTGTGTGTGTGTGTGTGTGTGTGTGTGTGTGTGTGTGTGTGTGTGTGTGTGTGTGTGTGTGTGTGTGTGTGTGTGTGTGTGTGTGTGTGTGTGTGTGTGTGTGTGTGTGTGTTCCAAAAAACAATTTTTTGGGGGGAATTTTACTACGGGCATGAGGAGGATATTAACAAGAAACAGGATATTATTTGTGTGTGTGTGGAATAGTCATTGCTAAATATGTATCAGAAGAACACTACACGCATAAGAACACACACAGGGAATAACATTGAATAAGTATGAGTCTTGTCAGTATGACGCAGACAATGTAACTGAATACCATGATACATATTTTTACTTCACTGATAGTTATTGTTGCACTTAACAAACCAAATGCCAGAAATCTAAGTTGTGCTCACGCACAACCAAAATGAAAAAAGGATAATTATATGAAATACACAACCAGACACACACACACACACACACCAAAAGGCCGTGAACTGAATGCATTTTGACAAATATCGCTAGAGCTGGCACCAACTGTACCTAAACCCCATCACATGTTGGAAACACTCTGTCTCCATGGCAACGCCACACATCATCAAAGGGAGGGGGGAAATTGAAAGTGTGCCAATTCATCCAACCATCGCTGCCATCTTTACCGACCCCCGAATAAAAAGGCAGCCCAACCTACAGCTCAGTGTACTTTAGTGTGTGTGTGTGTGTACCATAGTACACACAGCTGTCATAACATCCCCACCCTTACAGAGAAACCAATGGCTACATATATTCTTCCTGGGCTTGTTGTGCAGCCGAGACAGACATAATAGGTTTTACATGGAGCACCTCTGGGCGTTGGCTTATCAAACTCTTAACTCTCTCTTTTGGAAGCTCCAGAGTGTGCCTCAGGCGGGGTTAACAGTAGTCTGACGGCCTGCATCTCAGCTCACTGGAACAGTGTAATAAAATGTTAATGCAGCGTGTTTAACACCGGGCTCTCATGGTCGTCAGGCTGGGGGTCATCTGGTCTTCGCCTGATGCATGGCTCTGATGGCTCTGCTTGCGGGGGGGGGGGGGCGAGGGGCGGGGGGGGGGGGGGATTGGAGATGTGATGGGGAGCACGGGAGGTTAGAGAAGAGATAAACAAACGAACGAACCAGGAATGGATCCAAAAGAAAGGGCAAGCCTAAGAGTTGAAATGCAAGAACCGCCACAACGGAATAAAGGAGAAAAAAAGGAGAATTAATAAAGAAGAAATTACAGAGAAAAAGCAAGGAAGGAAGAAAGGGAAGGATGGAGAGGCACAAAGACAACAACAAAGGGAGGAAAAGAAGAGAAGAAGGAAGGGGGGAAAGAAAAGAGGAAACGCATTTAAATATCCACTTCTAATGTAGTTGTAACTGGACAAAACTGATTTGTTCTTCTGAAGGACAGCAAGTACACAAGCGCGATAAACAACCTCTAATGTGAAGGCCGCCCAACCAACATTGTTTTTACTAGTTTATCTGTCTCTTGTTCTCCATCATTTGCTAATTAGTACCACTAGCTCCTCATTAGGCAGGTCCTCCCCAGCGCCGTGTGGCTGTTTGTTGAGGCCAAGGCCATAGCATGTTCAAAAGAACAGAAGGAAACATTGTTTGGCCGTCTGTAGCAAAAAATATCTTGATATAGCCTTTAACAAAAAATCGAAAAAAATCAAATAGACATCACAAAACACAGAATCATGTAACAATATAGGTCACCATCTTGAATTTGTTAAGCTCCATCTGAGGTAGGAAAAACATCACAGCAGCGAAATCACACATAGTGAAGCAGTTAAAAGGATCTTTCTGAGATAGTAGTTCTCAGTGACCGTGTGGCACGGAGGTGGCTCTCTCTTGGCTAGAAGGTCCTGCCTCAGGTCTTTCTGTGAGGAGTCTGCAGGTTCTCTCCGTGTTTGCGCCCTGTTCCCTTCATGTTCGTGTGGGGTTTTCCTCTGGCTGCTCTGATGTCCTCCACCTTCAAGGACAGGAAGATGAACCGCTCCTCAACAAGACCACTCAAACCTATTTAGACTGTAAATAGAAGTCAAATCAACTCTCCCGGAGTCACAAGTCTTTCTCAATGCTTGCAACTATGTTGTATGCCTATCTGAAGCCTCCATATGAAAATGTATTTAGGCCTGTCCTTTTCAAGAAGAATAGCCTAGAGGTGAAGGCGTTTGTCTCCCAAATGAAAAGCTATTGGATTCGATCCCCAATATCTGCAGACTATCTGTCGGCATCCCTGAGCAAGCATAGATCAGACTGATTTCATGCCAACCAAAGATGGCCATTACAGCCTCTTGGTATAATATCACTAAACAGGAAGGAGCACAATACAAACTGAAGACAGAACCAGCCCTCCTGAATAAAAAACCAAGTTGCCAGAAGACTCTCAGTTCCTCTCCAAGGACCGTCATGTAGCGGCTAGATCACAGCAACCTGCTTACTAAGCATCTCTCTGCTTAATTAGTCAGTGGATTTGCAGAGAGTCGTGTAGCTTCCATCCCCCCCTTAAAGGCATGCAGAGGAAGACAGGGTACTATACGTTTGAGAATAATACAACTCAGCTGCTGGGTTGTCGAACATTTTTGGGTTGGTTTGGGTGAGAGGTTATGAAATACAGTTCACTGTGGGTAGCTTGGTCCTACTAAATAAGAGGGTGACTTTTAATTCGTGCACAGATCCACCAAAACTCAAGTCTGACAAAGTTCCTCAGCAACAATTCAACAGCATCTTTCACGGGCAAACTGTCCCTCTACAACACTGAAAATGAAAGCTAAAACAAAAAATCTAAATAAATAGACAAGGAAGAGATTGTAAAAAAAATGTTTAGGTTATGTTTTCAAAAGCCTCAAAAGTGAATTCCTATTGACTGTGCTAGAGGCAAATTAAATTCTTGCCTTCATTTTTCTGCTTGTGAGGGAATATTTTAAAAGGTATTTAAGGTAGCGACTTCTGAGCCGAAGCCTCTGGCACATGAGCGCACACACACACACATTTACACACACTTTCAAAACTGATGCTGCCCACAGTGTACAGTATAAGCTTGATTAAAAGGAGAATAATTAAAAAGCAGAACATAACAACCTCCAATGACCTCACATGTCTGTGTGTAATGGTCGCCCGGGAACTAGGCTTCTCGTTCGCACGCTGTAGGTTGTCGTGACAACGGTCAAGCAGACCATTAAACAGCCCATCCATCAGACTGAGAGTTGCCTATGTCCACCTTAGCCACAGTACAATATGGACTGGGGCTGGCCGATACTGCAATAGTATTGATAGTTATCATCCAATAGTACCGTCTTGGGATGAAATTTAAGTATAAATGACTGCTATGAAAATATGGAGGTGATTGATCATACAAGTTCAATATGATGAACCAGTAATGGTTTTATAATCGTGGTGGATTTATTATTGATGTCATTATAATGTAAAACGTCTCGGCTAAATACAGGGTAAAATCGACTTTATGGTTGTGGTGAAGATCATTTCTGAGAATGGGTCTGTCTTGTGTAACACCGGCGGTTACAGCTAAATGTTGCAGCCAATAAAGAGATTAACTTAATACCAGCTAGATAGATAGTAGTAACAAAACACGGTAGAAATATTCTCTCAAAACCCAGCCGATGATCTTGTAAAAACACAAACTGACGAGAACATCTGAAGCAATACTTCCACAGCTGAATAAACCAAACACGTTCCAAGAGAATAGTGTAGTTTGTTGAGTTTAGGTGGCCATCATACTGTTGACATTCTGATTAAAAGTGTGAAAGTTGTCAGGTTCTGGAATATTTACGATAAGAGTCACAGCCATCTTACTCAGACTGAACCATGTCTACAGCAGGGGTCTACCTTGTCCTTGTCCTCCACCAGGTCGCTTAGGATGTCGTCTGGGTCCAGGATCCCCCCGTCACAGTACTCCAAATGGTGTGTCCGAACCAGGAAATCCCCTTCCTACCAAATAAGTCATAGATGATTAAACATATTAATCAACTAATTAATCAATTAATATTGGATCAATTTAACAGGAAACTTGGATTTCTTTTGTTTCCTGAAATTGCTGGATTTTTTAATTCATCTGAAAAACAAAGGCAATTAGCAACTGAATTATTGATTGCCTATATATTAAATCAATGTTATCAACTGCTAATGTTTTTTTCTACTCATACTCTCACCAGTGACTTTCCCCCCCCACCCTTCTCTGTGTGCCCCTTTCTCCGCTCTATGATTTATGGTGCTGCCTAACCACTGGACAGCTGACTACTGCAAACAGGTTGTTAAACCCGTTCTCTCTCACACACAAACACACACACACACACACACACACACACACACACAAACACACACACTTTATGTTTCTTTCAAGGTCAGCAGCTCGTCAATCATCTCAGCAGTTAGAACATCTTTAACACCACTGGTAAGTTATTTCGTTTTCTGATCCTTTCTTTGAAATAATACATCAGAATTAATTGTGGCATCTTCAAATAATTCCGGCAAAGTCTCTTTGTGTATTGTATATCTGA
Organism: Lota lota; assembly: GCA_026745465.1. NCBI lineage: Eukaryota > Metazoa > Chordata > Actinopteri > Gadiformes > Lotidae > Lota > Lota lota. Next base: position 215,857 of record JACYXH010000765.1, read on the forward strand.
ATTAATATTTAGAAGAACAGTGATTACTGTTTTCGATTAAATGAAAAAGTAAAAATAATAAGCGCGGCCCACATAACTTATTTATAACAATTTGGCAATTGACACTAGCTAAAAAAACATTAGCTTCATAATAACTATTCTGTTGAAATACATTATCATTCTTCCTCAATCTTTGACATCATCGTTTAAACACGTTACTCGCACACTCTTCATCCACCCACTAGCCTTACTGTGCATTCCTAAGCCAAGCTTTCTCCCACAATGTCATATCGCTGACCTACAGGAATGCAGGCTATTGTTACATCCCATAATATCCCTGACCCACACCCAGGCCAGATGTATGAGCTTATTTTATCCAGCATGAATACTATGGCAAGCATGGCTACCTGCCTAGCACTGCTAGTATCTCAGGATACTAAGCAGGGCTGGCATGGTCCATCCATGGAAGGGAGACTTGAGGTGCTAGTAGAGGTGTTGGGAGGGCCAGTAGGGGGCACTCACCCCTCTGGCCTATGAAATATTCTGCACGCCACAGGACAGAGACAGGGACTCTGTCAGTGGAAGAACAGTGTTTCAGATCAGATGTTAAACAGAGGTCTTGGCTGTCACTGAATAACCCATGGCACTCATAGCAAGGGTACGGGTGCAAACTCCTGTGTCTTGGTCTAATTGCCCAACATGGCCCCTTAATCATCCCTTGGTCTCTGATTGGATAGTTGCATTCCTCACTGCTCCACTGTGATAGCAGTGGACCAGGCGTGATACTCACTATGTTAAGGGGTTTAGGTGCCTTGAAAAGTGCTATATAAATGCACTGATTTATTGTCCTCCTGATCACATGTACTAGCTTAACCTGTGCATGTGATTACCAACAGCACTTTCCCCTGACTTTATAGTACAAACCTCCCAAAAAACCAACAGGCATACTATGAATGAAATCCCAGTGCCTCAACATATACAAAATAATAATGGAAGGCAAGGAATTCAATTTACCAAAGATGCCTTTAATGACCTTAAGTTCTATATTTAAATTGAGGGATATTTCAATCCCTCTTAAAAGGTATTACAATGTAAATGCATGTTCAGCTAATTTAATCTTACCAAGAGCATTTTTGTTAAAAGTACAACGACTCTCTAATGGCTTAGTTGTAATTGCCCTGTTATTGTATTAGTACTCCACTTTATGGAACCTTTAAGTGTCTTGCTATCCACATTTTAATCCAAGCTGGCACGGTGCGTTCGATATCTCGGAAAACAGCTAAATACACCCCCGTACACCCTAAACTGACTTATGTAGATGCAAGCAAAGTAGGCTGATGCTAATCACGTTACACCTTAATTGCAGCAGAATACAGCTTGATTTTAGCAGACCGTCTGCATTGGTCTAATGCATGTCTGTGGTGGCCTGCTGTCATTTAGAGATCAGCGAACGCTGGCTGATCTCTGATGGCAGCCGAGGGGCGGAACAGCACCAAAAGACCAGGAGTGATGGGAGACAAGAGCAATGAGCATGTTGATCTTAGCAGAAGTTTGGGAGGATTACGTAGATAAAAGGAGCATATTGTCAGTGTACGGTATAGGAAACCTCACGTCTACCCACTCTGCCAATTACACGAGTGAGAAGGGACAGAGACATGGTAAGCCCAAAGATAAGACTTGTAAACACACAGGGCTAATCTTCAAATCAGGGGGATTAGTACTTGAATAGATTTCCGCATGATACTACTGCTGATAAGAGGGGCTATTTTTACATGTTCAGCCCTTAGGAGATGACCTAGAAATGTATGAAATGGTCTATCTCGCTGTGATTAACAGACTGCTGATAAACCTCTGCCACAGAATTACAGTTATCAAAGTTTGAACATGGTGGACTACACAGTTCTTACAACAGTGTAAACACATGACTTGCATGACAGGAATGTGAGTTTTTTTGTGTGTTTTACTGTGTTTCCAACCACACCCTTTTCTCTCAACGAAGGAAAAAATCCCTGTTCTATTGTTTTTCATTCCATCATACCGTTAAAATACAGGAATCAAATGGTTTTCTAATTATAGTATAGAAAAAGTGAAGTGCATTCAAAATAGGAGACTATTTCTAAGTTTTAAGTTAGTCAAACAAACATGTTTGTTTGAATGTGGATCAGTTTTCACAAGAGACTGGTAGAGTCCTGGTGTCATGGTTGTATCACATTAGAAAAAAAAACAGTGGAAAGCAAGACCAATTATTTTTGTATTAACATCTGAAGCTCATCATGAAATCATAACAGAAACGATTCAGTGCTAAACATCATCTATTTGGAGCGAGGAAAAAAACACACAGAGGAAACCAGACTTTGTTAGTTCATCTCCAGTCTGACCCATCTGGACCCAGCAGAGACAAAGAGACAATGTGGTTCAGCTGCTGCCATGGCAACCAGTGGACACGGTACACACTGTACATAACAAAACGGTGAGATAAATTCAAAGAATTCTTTTACAGATCTTGGAAGAAGGTTGCACGACAATTCATGTCATTTTCTAAACGTGGTGCAGGTACGATTTAAGAGCTATAATTTGAGGGTCATTTTTTCAAAATGCCATAGCTATCCGCCATCTATTAGTGAGTGAAATGCTCTGTGAGAATATCTGTTCTGGTTGACTACGTGCATATATTTGTATGAGTCTATTTAGATTTTAGACTTCTCCCAGGTCAATTCTGACCAATCAGGGCATCTCTTCCCTGATTGGTTCGGGAATTCCATCTTGCCTGCCAATCATAGGTGCGTGAAATGCAACACTTCTCAATGGCAGAGAAAAAGAGTGGTATGTTAAAAAAGTGTGAACTAAAAGAGAACTAATGCCGGACGTTTTTAGATGACATGCCTACATACCTTTTATTGTCCTTTTTAACAAAATGCTGCAGACTACTTTGACATGGTGTCAATTAGTTTGGAACCAAGTAAACGTTCATTAAGTTACCACTAGCAGTCTTCCTTAAGTTGGGTGAGGTCAAAGTTGTGTAAACCGGGGTCTTTTGACCATCTGTCTTATAAATCGTATAGTCATTCAACCGTCAGATTATAAAAACAAACTACGGAGCATTTAATGTTATTTTTATTCATTATTAATGTTATTTCTAAACACAAGATAGCCCATCACTAAAAAATTAAATACAATCGGTCTGCATATGTCCCTCTTGCCATCGAAAATAATGGCTTAAGAAGCGCTTTTCTCCGTATGAAAGTCACCAGCGATTGTCTGACCAATGAGAATTTGGTCAAACAAGTTCACATCGACCAAGCAATCGACCAACCGACCAAAACATGATAGCCCTACTCCCTTTTGTTTACTTTATCTGTTCAGATCGCAATCCCCATGTTTACCTTAAACAACTATGACAGCTCATCGTGCCAACACTAGTGTACAACGTATCAATACTACCCGTTCACACAACAGAAACCTAACCCCAGAGAAAACAGATTGACAATAGAGTGTGAGAGTGGCTGTGTCCAAGGCCGGTCCCTGTGGTGGGTCTGTCGAGACCAAGCCGCCACGCGTCTCCTCCCCTCCCTCCCTCCCTCCCTCCCTCATAGAACTAATTGTTTCCCTCTGGCCCAGTGCCAACGGTTTATGATGATATCGGCTCTTCTCCCTGCGAGGACACACACGCACTCTACAGAATGCTGCCCACGTGAACATACACCAGCTACTTCTTATATCTGTACTGTGACCTATGAGACGTCACTGTGATTTACTTGTGGTGGAAAACGAAAAACACATTAAAGTTGTGCAAGAAAGTAACTTCAAGAAAATGCACAGATAATGATATTGGAAAGACATTAGCATGGATATTAGAAACATGCAGTTGAGCAGGGCAATGGGATTCAAGCCTTGACTTTTGGATGCACAAATAAATAGTACCAAGTGGAATAAGTAATACACATACACACATGGTTTGTGTTCAGTGTATTTGACGGTCATTAGGATCCCAACAGAGTAATAAGGTTAAGAGTAACTCCCTGCTTAATCAAAACATTCCTTCCTTCCTTCCTTCCTTCCTCCCTCACTCCTCCCTACCTCTTTCATTCCCTCCTCCTTCCCCATCTACGTCCCTCCCTTCATTCCCTACCATCCTTCCTTACTCCTTCCCTCCCGCCAACCCTCCTCCCTTCTCCCCCTCTTCTGTCCCTACCATCACTCCTTCCCTTCCCCCTTTCTCCAGTAAGACCCTTCACTGACTACGCTGTGGATCCTCAGCCCTCTCTAGCTTTCATTTCCTTTCGTAACAGACAGTAACACACCGCTGTGTCGTGGAGAGGGAAGCAATTTGTTGTTTGAGGTCTTCAATAACGGGCGATAGAAATTAGTCTGGCCATTAAACTGGCTCGGTGACAAGCGAAACCCTCACGACAAGACCTCCTTCGATGTGTCAGCGTTAATCCCAGCGCCCAAAGTGTTCTTACAACCCTCAAAGCCTCTCCAGTCTTCTGTCTTCTCAGTTTCTGTGACATCACCCTTCCTCCATGGGTGTGGATGACTTCTTATCAAAGCAACTCTACTGCCAGAGAGAGTTAGAGTTCATGATCAAAGCTCTCTGAAGACATCTGGCAGGGTTTAATTCATCTCGCAGAGTGTCTTCCAATAATACCAGTGTCCCACATGATAACAAAGCCATACCGTGGTCTTTTATAATGACCTTCTAATACAAAACATCCTCCTCTTCTCCACTCTGGGCCGAAAGTCAAGGCTCTTCAGTGAAACAACACTGGGCTTATTCTGTCCTGTGTGCACAAGTTTGAGACAAGAAGAGCTGTGTTAATGGGACCGCCGGTGACAGTGCATGAATGCTAGCTTCAGAAGAGGACTGTTAAAGAAGGCTAATGTTTAACACTAAACACTGCACTCTTTAACTAGTGTGCGAACCAACTTGGTTCGCACACTAGTTACACGTGTGTGTGTGTGTGTGTGTGTGTGTGTGTGTGTGTGTGTGTGTGTGTGTGTGTGTGTGTGTGTGTGTGTGTGTGTGTGTAAATGAAAGGAGAAAGACGAGGTACATATAGTGGTCCTGTGGCATACTGAAACGTACAGACTTTTAATTATGAGGCTACAACAGATTAGCTTAGCAGGAAATGACTGAGGGAGGAGGCTGGGGTGAGAGGACAGAAACACAGAGAGGACGTGAGGAGTAATTAGGCAAACTTGCTGTGTCCATAGCTCCCTATGAGACACCAGAACCAACAAGAGAGAGGATGAGTAGGAGTGAAGAGGAGAGACACGAGGGGAGGGAGGAGTGAGGAGAGGAGTGAGGACCAGCAGGAAGAGATGGAGAGGAGTGAGGACAAGGACAGACCCGTGGAGGAGGAGAAGGACAGTCAAGTGGAGGAGACGTGAGTTGAAGGAGCAACAACAAGCAGAGCAGAAATGAACAGGGAGAGAAAGAGAGGAATACAGGAGAAACCAGAAAATGTGGCAGAATAATAATAATAAAACAATTACAATAGGGTTCTTTGCACTATGTGCTTGGCCCCATAAAGAACAACGGAGTAGTAGGAAGAGCAAAAGCAGAAAGAGAGAGACATACATAGGATGGAGAGAGGAGAATAAAGGAGAGAAACGAGGAGAAAATAAATAGGTTAATAAAACTAAATGATGAATAAAAGATGAGAAGGAAGGAAGGAGATTCAGAGGGGAAGGGAGAGATAAACACGGAGAGGGGAGAGAGATTGAAACAGGCAGAGACAAAAAGACAAAAAGACGGAGAGAACAAGAGAGAGCAAGAGAAAGAGAGAGAAAGAGAACAAGAGCGAGCAAGAGAGAGCGAGTGAGTATCAGTGAGCCAGCACAAACAGCAGTGTTTAACAAGGCATTTTAACATGGAGGAGCCAACCAAGCTAATTTGGGCTCCATAAAGGCCTAATCAATAGAGCACAGAGCAGCCCTGTTACATGGATCACTGGGGACCACACCTGGGGGGGACATACACTCACGGCCCGAACATCAAACACACTGTGTTGTGTGGCGTGTCGGAGCACCACACCACTAATAAAAGTAAACCAATGCTGCTAAACACAACCACAACAAACCAACCCAGCACAGTGTTGGCTGGTCTGAACTAGTTTGGTCCAGGATTCAACATGGACAATGTTCCAAGTCCTATTTGTATGTCTCTGTGCTATGCCAAAACTGTTGGGAGACATGGGGAGGGATGGAGCAAGGTGACATGGAACTTGAGAGGAATGGATGCATTTCTGAGGAAGGCAGAGTAGGAGGAGGTTTTAGGGCGGAGGATCAGTAGAAATAGTGGCATGTGGAAGATGAAGCATACATTTAGGAACTACAACTCTTGGTCCGAGACTGAAGATGAATAACCAATTTATCATTTTATCATTTAGCAGATGCTTTAATCTAACGTGATTTACCGTGAATTGTCTTTAAGGAGAAGGTAGTAGTTAGGGCTTCTTGCTGAAGGATATATGATACATGTAGACTGCAGACAAGGTAGCTTGACGCTCGAACAGACTGTATTTAAATGTGTTTAAATACATCTTAAAAGTTGGTTCTTGAGGTCAGATATTTGGTGCGTCCCTGGGGTGAAGTGACTGAAGATGAAAATTCACGTGAAGGAGAAGATTCAGAGGTTAAGATATGGAAGGAAACCGAAAAACCAAGGCGCAGTGGGTGGCACTCCTTATTCCCAGTGCAACACACACACACAAATCTCTCTCTCCCCCTCTCTCTCTCTCTCTCTCTCTCTCTCTCTCTCTCTCTCTCTCTCTCTCTCTCTCTCTCTCTCTCTCTCTCTCTCTCTCTCTCTCTCTCTCTCTCTCTCTCTCTCTCTCTCTCTCTCTCTCTCTCTCTCTCTCTCTCTCTCTCTCTCTCTCTCTCTCTCTCTCTCTCTCTCTCTCTCTCTCTCTCTCTCCATCTGGTGTGCTCTTTGAATAATGGAGCCAATATGAGGCCAGTCACTGAGGAGATCTGCTAGTTTGATAGAGGTCACAAGGTCACAACCACAGGGACCATCACTCTGGGAGGGAGGGGTGGGAGAGGGGAGAGAGTGAGACAGAGAGCTCAGCACTCATAATGATAGAAAGAGCAGCAAAACAGGGAGGAAGATGGAGAGTGAGAGAGAAATAGCTACAGACCGACAGCGTGAGAGACGGAGATAGAAAAAGGGTGAGGGAGACGAAGAGAGAGAGCCACACAGACACGGGACACTGAGGGAGAGAGAGAGAGCAAGACACACAAAGAGAAAGCAAACGATTTGCATTTTCTCTACATTTCTACACAGCACAGCCAGATCAGAATGATGGGTTCCTCGTCCCCAGTCTGACCAATCACTGCTCACATCAGAAAGGCTTTAATCTTTCATGCCGCAATTACAGAGAGCTGGACCTCCGTGGGTCGGCTCATTCCCCGAGACTTTGGAGTGTGAAAATGATAGGGACTGTCGGGATATAAAATATGATAATATTTTACGGTCTTTTATGACTAATAATTTGGAAATATAAAACCGGAATCATTATGAAAATGCTGTTTCATAAGAAGAGATAAGGTCTCTGGTGTGAATATTTAATGATTTCCAGAAAACCGCACAGACATTGTAATATAAACACTGGGAAGAATGATGTTATTAATTGGAGGATTTTTTTTTTATATATACTGTAGTATATATATATATATATATATATATATTTATTTATTTATACAATCCCTAAATTATATGTTATGTTGATATCTTTTCTGAGATATTTGAGAACTGGATAGAACATAGAGATGATTATATATTTGTCAAGATTAAGTATTTGTTAAACAAAAAAAGTTGACTGAACAGGGCTATGCAAAGTTATCCAATGACATTTTAGTACGACGCAAGAAATGTTATCATGATCATGTTATCACACATTACGATCCTGATGATGAGGCAATGTGTAACTAGAAAAGCATGGTCATGGTCATGTACATGGAACAGAGCTAGGCCTAGATGTCTCCAGTTCATTTGGATACAACATACCTGTTCCAGTAGCTTTCTGACTCGCTGGGTGGCTTGCTGGATGAGGTCCTGGACCGTCCATCCCTCTCTACAAGGCACAACCACCCCGGTCCGCCCGAACATCACGGTCACCTTCATTCTGGCAACGGTCCTTACATCCAACACACACAGGTCCTGAGGTACGTTGGCACTGACACCACCAGAAATGGATCCAAAGTTCTGGAGATCCAAAGTATCCAAGGTTTTCAGCCGGAGAGCAGATCAAAAACAGCCAAAACAAAGCCCAGAAAAAAAAGGAGGGGGGGGGGGGGGGGGGGGGGTTAGAAACAAAATAAAACCATAAAACAGGATGGAAACTACATCCATGGGAGTGTTTGCTGTCAAATCCAGTTCCCTTGACCTCATACACCTAAGTGATTTCATGGTAATCCTTGTCTTTTGAAGTTAAATGTTTGTATATATCCAACAAGTGTCAGGGAATCTATCTTGGGCCAATCAACTCCTGATTCTCCACAAAAGTAACATATTATAGATCATATGTTAATATGTACTTTAGATCCAACATCCCAGGCCATTTATTGACATTTCCCCATAAATAAAATAGGCCTTGCTTCTCTAACTACTAGTGTTCCATTTATCCTGGTTGTAGTTTGAAATTCACAGGATAGCTTCAACTACGAGGACATGTCTGTAGTGAGGAGAAGTGAGATGGAGGAAGACATGGAGGAGGAGATGGGGGAGAGAGGAGATGGGGGAGAGAGGAGGGGGAGAGAGAGAGGAGAAAGGTGAAGAGAAGAAGAGAGAGGTAAGGAGACGGAGTCTGTGAGAAAAAGAGACAGACATAGAGAGAGATGAGGAGGTGCAGAGGAGAGGATGTGGATAGAGAAGAGTGAGGTGACAGGACGGGACGGGAGGTGAAGAGATGAGAGAGGAAAACAGATAGGAGAAAAAAAAGGTGGAGAAGCATTAAACAGGGAGAGGAACCCAACATAAGCTTAGGCATTAGCAATAATGTGATGCCATTCCACCTGCTAACAAGCCAAGATTAGTATTCAACTTATGCGTGTTTATCAAAACTTATTCACGACTTACCCAAACGTACACAGCCTAGGCTAAAGTTAGCCACCGTAGTTAGCGTGAGCCACCTCAGCTAGCGTTAGCCACCTTAGCTCTGTTCATCACTCCCATTACTTTTTATCCTCCAACTTTTCCTAAGAAAGTATTATTCTATTCCTTCCAGTCGTGTCCGATAGATCACGCACAACAACACACACCCCCTCTGCTCACGCTGCTATCGACCCATGCAGACGGATCGATCAGGAGTAAAGTTGTATTTAATTAACAGGAGTTTGGTAAAAGTTTTAAAGATTCCACCAGAGCCGTCGTCTCCTGGCCAGATATCCCGACAGATCCCGCACCGCTGGCTCCTGTCACTTTCTTAAAGGGGAAGTACTCATCCCAAAGTATCGCGAGAAAGTGAAAGATTTTATTTTATTTGTTAGATTTTTAAACTGCAAGGAGAATAGTACTCCAAAGTATCGCGAGAAAAGTTATAGTGCCCCTTGTTTAAATGTTATTTTTAAACTGCTCTGCCAATGTAAATATGTATTTTAAATTACAATTAATCAATTGTGAATACAGTTATTTGAATTGAATTGATTCAAATTAAATTAAATTAAAGTGCTTACGATATTGTAAGTAGGATGATGTAGGCCCACATCAGTCAGTTTCATCCGAGTGGCTCAAGGTATCCTTGAATGGTCCTACATTTATTTGTATACGTATATACGTATAATCGACAATGTATTCAAATGTATTACAATTTCAAAACATTTGAAAGGTATTTAAATAAGTGTTATTTGTGTCCAGCAGATTTACAATGGCCTGTAATGAGTTTACTTATTTTATAGTTAAATAAAAACTTGTTTTTAAGTTTTTGACATAATTTAAAAAGCCAAGCAGCTATTAAGTTATTCTTTTCCCAGAGACGTTGCATCTTCAAAGAGGAATCCCTGCCATGTGAGGCGGAGCCTGCATTTGTAATTAGATACTCGACGGCGTGCATGTTTATGTCTGCTAATTGATTTTGGCTGCGATAAGTTTCTGGGTCACTGAATTCCATTGCTGCTAATGAACCGCAGGGGAGAATAAACATTCTTAACCCGTGTAAATTTTTTCTCTATCTTTCTTTATTTTTGGAAAGTTAGAAATACATTTGAATAATCATTAAAGACATGAATTTTGAATCTCTGAAATTAACAGAAATACAAAGGATGCAAAACCCTAATTTATAGCTCACATCAATCACGATTGCACTTTATATATATATATATATATATATATATATATATATATATATATATATATATATATATATATATATGAATAATAATACCAAGAAACATGACAACGCTTGTATAAAATGATATGTTTGTGTAATTGTATAATTGTTTTACTTTTTAAGTAGATAAAGGACAGTAGTTGTTGCTGCTGAGTTGTTGGTAGATAATAATAATTTCAGAACAAAGCTGTGCTGTTTACCTGAAGTTCAGCTGGCATCAAATGTCACTTCCTCCCTGCCTGTAAAATACTCCCAATCGAAAGTAACTGGTTTCCATCCACAATGTGCAGCCTACCTGCAAAATGCCAAACCCTTACCAGCTCATTAACTATATGACATCTGAATTCACTGTAATTCACTTTGAACCGCTTCTGCTAAAAAACTGAATAGTAAAAAGTTAACTAAATTGTAATAATAAATATAAGCTGCACAGTAGGCCAATTGTTCCATGGTTTAACAAACATGTAGATACGTATATTGCAGTACATGTGGTGAAATGATTGTCACCTCTAAGGAGCAGAGTGTATATGATTAGGTGGATTAATGCATGAACGATGGTGGATGAAGGGATGGATACATTTATACAGGATGTTTTGTTGTAACAGCATCAGTCCTTAGTTCCAGGGTTTAAACTGGAAATATTTACCTGAGAGGGATATGAATGTTTACAGAACTAAAACCAATCTCTGAGTGGGATTCCCTTTTATCAATAAATATTGCATTTTACTGTCCTCTGAAAACACATTCTCCCCTGATTGTGCAAATTAGAGTCGAAGTACTGAAACGTAAATTTAGCAATGTTTTCCATTCAAATGTAAGCAAATTGAATTTCTGCATTTTCTATTCTTCTTGGGAGCTAGTTATTGGAGGGCCCTTGTGTGAATGTTCATTATGATTGACTGGTTGAACACAGAAATAGACACAGCGGAAACACAGAATTTTATATTTCTGCCCCGTCTCGCTGGGGGGCGTCGGCAGGTGTGAACAAGCACCTGTGATACCACACACACAAACACACACATACACACACACACACGTGCCTGCAAAACACACATTCACACACACACACACACACACATACACAAACACGCCTGCAAAACACACACACACACACACACACAAACACGCCTGCAAAACACACACACACACACATGCCTGCAAAACACACAACACACACACAGACACACACACTCACAAACACATGCCTGCAAAACACTCACACACCTGCAAAAGACACACATACACACACAATGTACCTTGGATCTCATCAAATTAAACAAAAAGTGAAATGACATGCACGAGTAGAAAACACCTTTAGTCTAACACACACACACACACACACACACACACACACACACACACACACACACACACACACACACACACACATTAGACACACCTTCAACTAATAGCTCAATTAGTATGCTGTCACATCAGAACCAAAGTCTCGGTGGAGGACGGCGGCGAGAGGAAGTCATGAAACTATAGTCAGAGGAACTTCTTTCAGAACTAATTATGTGAAGAACAAACAGAGGATTACTAAGACCACTCCTGGAGCCAATTAGCTGTGAGCAGGGACGATAGGTAGGTGTGTGTTTGTGTGTCAGTGTGTGTGTTTTATTAGACTGATGCTCGGAGCATAGATGGTAGATAGTTGTGTCTGTGTGCGTGCATGTGTGTGTGTTTGTGTTTGTGCAAGTTCTGTGAACTTGACGCTACAGGGAAAAAGTCACCCACACTCCGACTAAACATCGAAAAGCATTGTCATTGTGTTGGGAACATGAAGGACGTATTGTGTTTATTTAGTTTTCTTTATAATAATTGGTGACATAGAAAACATATGTGTAATGTGTATCAAACAGCCCTTCCTGCCATGATATGTAGATGTATTACTATTATTAAATATACAGAATGCCAATGGCAGATTATTTCATCCAAACTGCTTACGAAACCGTGAGTGCAGACATTCTTAGCATGGGATGCCCCAGTGGGAATCTTTTTCTGACAGAAGAAGCAGAGCTAACAAAGACAAAACACATTAAAAACCCATTGAATGAGTTAAGATGTCATCGGTGCATCCGTACGAATCGAGAAACTGACAGGGATATGACCAATGAAGACCATATATGGACCAGCCGTGAAATCAGTATTTTTGCTATACATTTTAATAACATGTTAGTAAACTCATATATATATACATTTATATATATATATACATATACACATACACATACATATACAGATATATATATATATATATACACACACCTCACAGAACTTGTTATTGAGATGTAATGTAATGTATTACATGCAAATAATTAGTAAAGTATTTTTATACTTAGGATATTTGCATTTTTACATTTTCTCTTGGTTTGTCCAGAGTATAAGAGCATATATAACACATGAAGATAAACAGGTAGGGACCAAGCTCTGTGTGGATTGAGACATGGTAGTTCGATCTTCAACAGTCTTTTTTTCTATGCTGGGTTTGAGACCGCAGCCTGATTACGTCCTCCACCTCCCTCATCGCTCTTTTCTTTTCTTCTCAGCTATTCAATGTATGAAAAAATGTAATCTCTCTCTCTCTCTCTATTCAATGAAAGTGCCTGTCTGTGCCCGTGTGCGTGTGTGATAAAGGAGATCATGTCCTGGTCATTCCCTCCTCCTCCTCCTTGCCCGCCCCTCCCATACTTATACAAAACGCAAGATATTATCAATGCATGAAGCAATTTAATCTCTCCCTCTTATGAAAATGTCTGTAAATGAGTGTCTTTGAAATCAAGGGGAATGGCGTTTCTCTGAGGGCTCTCATTCGCTCTGTCCCTCCCTTTCTCTCATTTCTCTTTCTCTCTGGCTCTCTCTTCTCTGTCACTCTCTCTCTCTGTCTCCCTCTCTCTCTCTCTCTCTCTCTCGCTCTCTCGCTCTCTCTCCCCCCTCTCACTCTTTCCCTCACACACACACACACACACAAAGGGACTGTTTGACTTTACGCATTTTCGATTTCTTTTTCTTTTCTTATTTGGTTAGGGGTGCCAGCCAGGTCTCTCTCCTGGATTTAATGATTAGTCAGTCAGGGTAATGTTAGTAGGGTAGTGTAATGTTTTATCAAACTTCACAAAAGGATGCACAGTAAAAATTTACACCCTACACATTGAATGACCATATTCAATCCAAAAAGAACAACACAAACACAAAATGTTAGTGCAAAACCATCATCATGTATTTACATATGGTCACCAGCAACCATAATCCTGCATTTAAATATGTTCACAAGTAAGCAACCATAATCACGTAAATATGTTTACAAGAAACAATAGTCCTGTATTTAAATACGCTTCGCCTCACAGGATCTGTGAAGCGAGGGGAAAAGTCTAAGGACATCTGGTGGACAGGTGGAGAATGGAAACTAAATGACAGTCGGACCCTGTTTAAGGCAAACAAAAAGTATTCTACAAAACAAGCACTTTATTAATGTTGCTTTGCACATTGTTAAATTAATTGTTAATTTCCATTTTTTGGGCTGTTGACCTGCTTAAAGCCAACAAAAGCCATTGGCTGCACATTTATAAATAAAAAAGTTGACTTGAAGAACAAATCAACATGTTCAATTTGTATTTATTGTGGTGGATTTATTTGACCATGTTGCTGTAATAACTGTTGAAATTGTTATTTTATCATATTACAACATTACATTGGTCTGGTGTTGGATACCAGTCATTCTTGTTTTTTAGCATTGTTTTAGAGTGGAAGAAAATACATTTACCAGAATATGTGACTATACACAATTTTACATTTCACCTTTTAAGAAACTGTCCATAGCACTGGTACAGATTTGATTATTAGAATTTTCTTTGGTGAAGAACTTTTCGGCAAATGCTACTGCTTTCATTTTATAGAAATTTCTGCTGTAGGATTGACGGAAGTGTCGGTGAATGGTACAGAGGATAATCTACAGAATTATCCGTTTTAGAATTAAAGAAAATGAACGTGAATTGAATGAACCATTCACGGACATTTCCTTTCATTCTAAAACGAATCTTCCTCATCGCTTTCCTCTTTCCGCGAGGATCCGTCGACACTGTTCCCTGTTCCCTTCTAGGCTGTGGGATAGCATGGCTTGAGTTGGGCCACACTAACAACACAAAGGTCTTCTCCAGTGTCGGGGAAATGGACAGGCCAGGAGTGGAAAGCCCCTCTGGAGTCATACTCAAATGGTCAATTGTATCAACCCGCCTGGAATTGCAGCTCTCCCCACCCCATTCTCAGTGACATCATTGACCTGATCCGGCCTCAGATAAGCATCACTGCCGAGATTTGGGAGGATCCGATTACACTATGGACATCTCCGTCACGCATGACTCCACCAGCCTTCACCTCTTGGACTGGATGGCGGGCGAGGACACCGCGGTTTAGGGCGTTGACAACCCCACCATCCGGAGTTAGAGAGGGTAGGAGCCGCATCCAGAGGCTTCCAGAGCCGCCTCTCATTGGAGCCGGACTAGCAAGATTGAATCCATTTGTTGAATGGACTTTATACAAGGATTGGGGTTGGTGGAGGATTAGTTGAGTAGGAGTTAAGGTAAGGGAAAAACAGAGCGAAGCTACTGTTTTAAGACGAAAATTGAATTTTTCCATTTCCATTTTTTCCATTTCCATTTTCAGCAGGTAAAAAATACTAACCTGCTGAAGGATCTTTACTCTGTACTCACCCCAATGTCTGATGCCATAACACACCTGTGCCAAGTAGAAAATGAAAGAAGTCAAGCTATGGGGGCAGCATGGTTATGGGTTTGCAATTAATACATTTCCATTCAGTAATGGGGAATGTTTTTCAGCTGGAATAACGCTCTGTGATGCAATGGAATGGGATGCCTTGAATTTACAGACTAAAAGGTTAGGACTAGAATGACCCCAGACAAATGGAATGATCCGAGTGTGTGTGTGTGTGTGTGTGTGTGTGTGAGAGAGAGAGAGAGAGAGAGAGAGAGAGAGAGAGAGAGAGAGAGAGAGAGAGAGAGAGAGAGAGAGAGAGAGAGAGAGAGAGAGAGAGAGAGAGAGATGGGGGCCAACTTGTTTGCGTGTTGTGACAACCTGGATTTCATTAGAAGATTGCACCACCTGTGTGTACCCCCCCCCCCCCCCCCCCCCCCGTTCCTCCCCAGAAACACCCATGTTCACAATGTACTCACCGATTGGTCTTACCATGGCACACCAATCTACCCAAACCCCAACACTAACACACACACACACACACACACACACACACACACACAACCACATACACACATACACACACACACACACACATACACACAAACACACTCTAACATCAACAATCCCCCTGGCAACCCATCACCACAAGGATGAAATAAACAGAGGAAAGATAAACGAGAGACAGAGAGAGGATGAAGAGTAGATGAACAGAAAGTGACAGATAAAGGAGTGGAGAGCGTAAAGAGAATAACAATAAGAGAAGATTGCAGGCAACATTAAAAAAGAATGCACAAAATCAGTTTGTTTCTTTCATTCTGAACACAAATAAGAAGCAGAGGAAGACATTCTTTTGTCATGTTAAATTTGTTGTCTTCCTGCCATGAGAACAACAGTGGAGACTGACACACACACACACACACACACACACACACACACACACACACACACACACACACACACACACACACACACACACACACACACACACACACACATACACACACACACATACATGCGCGCACACACACAAAAAAGAGTCCTGCCTCTGGATTCACCCTCAGAAGATCACAGAATATTACCCACAATGCAACGTGAAGCTTCCTGAGCCAGGGAAATAACGCACACATCTAACGCGTCTTGCAAAATTTGTAAATTCTTATGCTGCATTGAAAACGGATTAATAATCCGTAAATTATACCATGGCCAATGAAAATTATAGTGGTGAGTTGGTAATGCGTCCGAGGAGAGGGTTTATTATGCTTATACCAAAGTTACCAACACAAATGATTAGATAAGAGTTACTTTCATCTATAACTTTATTGTTTTATCAACTCTAGCAGCTGAAATTTAATTATTATTCCGCAGTGCTGTGATCATTTAGTTTTTGGAATAAAATCGCCCAGAAATATGAACCAATACCCTTTTATTTCAACGAATGCAAGTGGCTGTGGTATAAGTTGGAAAATCAACTCCTTGGTTTTCGGTTATGGATAAATAATGCAAACCTCCTCCTTAGCCCTACGTCGTGCAATTTTCAGATAACAACGCCTCTAGTCATGGAATATCTCTTACATATAGGCGAGGTGTCCTTTGTGCGCTTGTGGTCTACTAATAGCATGTATATTAATAGCATGTCTTCTCATAACATGCATGCAACAGGAACGGAGGTGGCAAGTGAAATCTTTGCTAGCTGAGGAGAGCTGAACTTTGAATGGAAATGGTCGGCTTTGGCTTCTAATTTATATATAGTGCCGTTACAGAATGGCTTATTTTGGCTTCTAATTTATAGTGCAGTTACAGTATGGCTTATTTTGTGTTTGGTTGTGTATGTGTGTGTGTGTGTGTGTGTGTGTGTGTGTGTGTGTGTGTGTGTGTGTGTGTGTGTGTGTGTGTGTGTGTGCGTGTGTGCGTGCGTGCGTGTGTGTGTGTGTGTGTGTGTGTGTGTGTGTGTGTGTGTACAGAAGAACAAAGCGTTGCTGTACCTGTTAGACCTTAAGACTTCATGCTTCCGCGGTTGAGCCATGGGAGCTGCTGAATGAACGGCTTTCAAACAAACAATTTAAACAACGGTTTGAAAAGGAAAGGATAGGTCTTTATGTTACGGACCTCAAGTGGAATAATCAAAAACCTGCAAACACACCACAATACAGACACATATTTACTAGCACAAGAAATTAAACCATGCATGCATTCAATGACAATGACAAGTACAGAAAAACAAGCACACATGAGTGGTCACACACTAACGCACACACACACACACACACGCACACATTTGTGTTCAGCAAAACCAAGTTACTTACTTTTGTATTTGCCAAATACTTTTGTACCTTGGCTCAACCAGTAAACACACTCCTCTTTCCTATTCACAGATTTTCCATATACTTAAAAATACTCATGTCTTAAAATGTGTTAATTGAGTCCAGCTAAGTTTTAATGATTAATGGTCAATACTGTTAATACAGTTAACAGTTAATACAGTTAACGGTGGAAGTGACTCTGATTATACTCCATCTATCCATTTTATATACAGGAAGATATCAGAAAACAAAGAAGAAATGGTGGCGGTTGGACTCTGGAATAGATCTTCTACAGGTTAGAGATGGTCTGGGTCACAAGTGGGATTTCAAGCGCACACACACACACACACACCCACGCACGCACACACACCAACGCACACACACATACACACACATTGGATGACCTTTGAGTGAGATTAGTTTGCGATGGTCTTTTAGTTTCATGAATTCTCTTGTAAAGATAAAAATAAGCAACAAACCAGCCATATAAACACAGGCTCCTCATAATATAAAGAGAGGAAAGAGGGGGAGAATGAGAAAGAGGAAAATAAAGATGTTGGATCAATGTGTGTATGAGGTATGTTGTGTACTACTTACATGTGTGCTTAGTGCATGCCTTTGTGTGGGTGCATATTAACAATAATCGATTCATCCATCTATACTGACCCTTATATACACACACTATTTCACAGTGGTAGATTGAAAATCATACCATACTGCTGTAACCTTTCCATTCCATTAAGCAGAAGGTTCCCAGTGAGATTTTAATTAGACGTTTACATTATATTTTCCTTTTATATAGAAGCCTCATGGTCACATCTGGTCTGACTGGTGGTGGAGGCTGTGTATCTGACAAAAAGGCTCAGCACTTGTGCCTCAGTGTCGGCTGGTTGCCATGGCAGCACGGTGACACCCGCTGCACGCGTGTCCATGGCGATAACAGAGAACAGGCTCAGGCCAGGCCGGAGAGAGATGGTGTTATCCTGCTGTGGCAAGTCCCTCACAGAAAGAACCACTTGGGTTTAGATGACCAGAGAGAATCGATCAATCAATCCAACTATATTTATAGAGTGCTTTTCAACAGCGATACAGTGCACTTAACAAGGGAGAGGGACACAACACAATAAGAATATCCTTTAAAATAACAGTGAATTTTTGAATACATTTGAGAGGTAGACTGAGACAAAGAAGATTTACCAATGATGGACTGGAAGAATATAAATAAAATAAATAAATTAAAATAAATTAATGGACTCAATAGGCGTTTATGTGTGCATGCGTATGTATTTCCCATTTGCTAATTCCGTAGATTAAACAGTGTATTGCATTTATTTGTACAATCCACATTGCAAAAAAAAACAATGTTTTAAATCAGAATAAAAACAAAATGTTGATAAAAAAAGAGTTATTTGCATTCTACCTTCCGGTCCATGATAGTTCTTTCTTATTCTCTGGTGGTTTATCTTCTTCTGCGGTTTATAGTTCTATATTACTCTTTGATGGTTTATAGTTCTTTGATTCTATGTTTTTCTTCGTCCTCCATTTCTTTGGTGGATTATAATTGTTTCTTCTTCTTCTTGGGGGAGTTTTAAAGCATCGGTGAGCCCTTGCTCCTGACAACATAAGCCGGGAGGGTAACAGGTGGGCTGGGCTGCATTATGCAGGAGCAGGTCGCTGCTAAACACAAGCTGATTGGCCATCAGACACAACTAATGACCGTTAAGTGGGAAATGATCGCCTCCAGCTAACTTCTCTCACCCCATACGGCTAGCATACATAATTCATAAATCACAGCTGCACAAGAGAGAGGAGAGAAGAGCAGAGAGAGAGTTGGATAAAATGTACAAAGAGAAGATGGCAGCGGATAAACACACATACCAAAGGGTGTTGTTGATGTCAGAAGTGTTTATGATACGTGTCCATGCATGTGGGTCTGCAACGTATATGGGAACACTGTAACTTAAATGTGCGCTCTGGTAGGCATCTTATGTTAATGAATGTGTGAGCCTGTGATTGTTTGTGACTTTGCTTCTGTGTGTGTGTGTGCGCGCGCGCACACTATCATTGCAGGCTGTTCATAGTTTGTGAAACAGTGATTGAGCACAGACAGTTGAGCCTGTGAGAATAGTTAGTATCCACACACACATACACACAAATACACATACACGCACATCGGGAACAACAGCTGTTGCTAATTAAAGATTCATGCTTAAGTTCCTGTGAAAACTCAATGTGGCAATAAACACCAGGGACAGAGAGAGAGAGAGAGAGAGAGAGAGAGAGAGAGAGAGAGAGAGAGAGAGCCAGATATGGAGCTGGAGAGAGAGAATGACAGAACGATAGAGAGAATGACAGAAAGAGGAGAAGACAATGAGCCACGTCTGTCTGCGTCCGCCTCCCATTCGTCCACCAATCAGATTCAAGCTGAGGAGGAAGAGGTTTAGATGAGAGACGAGAGACTGATCTGGATGTGTGTTGCCTTCATGTTTGTGTCACAAGAGATATCCACGAGGGACACTTCTTGTCATTAAGCGTTGTTATTTAGTCAAGTATCAACGTGAATTTATTTGAGTGATGATTTTCACTAAGTTGGATATTAGCTATTTTTTACACACTGGAGTTACACATTAGCAGGTGCTTCACACACATAGCTGTGACTGACAGCACAGTACTGGCACACACACAGAAGCAAACCTTTTCTCCTCAAATACAGACTAATTTAATAAACTGAAATGATCATGAATTAGTCAAGAAAGTCTGAGAAATATTCTGAAAAGATGTGGTATAGTGCTGACAAGGTTTGTAAGCTCAAATCAAGAATAACACTTCTTTCATTCATTTAATTTCTATATTTCCTCCATTGCTACACTTATGTGAGGACATTTAGACATGAAATAGCACATTCATTTATTAAATAAGTATATATTTGACAAAACCATGTGTCATTTTCCAAAGCTTGCATTTAGCTTTTATTGAACCTGAACCATCTGAACAGAGAATAGGCTTGTCATTTGATATACCATCAATAGATAGTGTACTTGATTTGATACAGATGTTAGATATTAGTAGATAGTGTACTTGATTTGATACAGATATTAGATATTACTTTTAGATAATAGTAGATAGTGTACTTGATTTGATACAGATATTAGATATTACTTCTAGATATTGGTAGATAGTGTACTTGATTTGATACAGATATTAGATATTACTTCTAGATATTAGTTCAGATTAACTGCTAGTTTTAAAGAAAAAAACAATGAAACACAAAGCTTAAAATCAAAAACTTGCTCTTTGTTGATTTTTGTTTAAAAATAGGTATTTGACACACTTCTAACTGGATGCTACCTCTGTCTGGAACGCAGGAGAACACAGTAAACACAGTTCTGATTGGCTGTGAGCTGCACATGATCTCATAGAGTGGAAGTGATTAGAAGACACAAGCTTCAGATCCAATAGGGTTCGTGGCAGAAGGTGAGTTTCATGGCCCATCAAGGAACAACATGGGGCCCATTAAAAGGTTGTTTCCATGAGGACCAATCAGTCACCATTAGATGTCCAGACCTTAAACAACCAGAACCTAGAGGCCGGATGGTTTGGTTTTACGAAACATTAACATGCATACAATAAGATAAGATGATATAAGATAATACATACTTTTTTAATCCCAGACAGGAAATGATGGTGTCACAGCAAAAGGTTACTGTCTTGTAAGACAGTAACAAGAATTTAAAAGAGATACAAAAATGTAACTAAATTGAACAAAAAATCGACAGATGTAAACACATATTGTCTGTTTATGAAATTATTTTAAATGATTTGTCTCATACAATGATGCAATACACATGTTGAAATATACATGTTGGCTACTTCAATTAATTGTATTTTAAATTATTTCTTTTAAAAGTCTTTCCATGGTAAAATCTGGACTCATTTGAATTTAAATTAAATTGTTTTGTGTATCTAGTTTTATCTCTTGAAAAGGGCTGCTTGCTTGAATGTTTCCTAATATTCAAAGAGATTTACTTAACATTTCTTTGACATTTCCTCAAAAATCGATAAACCTGTACGAGCAAGACCATTTAATAAACATTGAACTGATCGCCTTGTGGATTTTTTTTTTGTTAGTTGCAAATACTGCTGCTCAAGGTGCAAACTTTTCACTGAGCAACTTTTGGTCGGACACAATATTTATTTGGAATGCGGGTGACATTTCGAAAATGCTACGATCAACATTATTTTTATACAGAGACATTTATGTACTATAGATTTTTGTACCAAATGTTGTTTCCAGCTCTGCTTAAGAAAATATAGATTGCCATCCGAAGTGCATCGCGGGAAAAGTGTGTGTATGTGTATGTATATGTATGTATGTATGTATTTATGTATGTATGTATGAAAGTGTGTAAGTATTTATATATGTATCTATGTATGTATGTAATATGTGTATGTGTACGTATGTGTGTGGTTCTGTTTGTGAATGTGTGTATGTGTCTCGTGCATGCGTGAATGCATGCTTGTGTATGTGTGTGTGCATGTGTGTTTGAGATATATATTTATATATCTATATATTATTTTGTGAACTC
Organism: Lota lota; assembly: GCA_026745465.1. NCBI lineage: Eukaryota > Metazoa > Chordata > Actinopteri > Gadiformes > Lotidae > Lota > Lota lota. The sequence continues at coordinate 237,766 of JACYXH010000765.1, forward strand.
CTAACATTGACATGTAGAAGTTGTTTGGTAGACTTGTCACAGCTGAGCAGATAGAGTGACATGCTGGTCCCTGGTGGATTGGCTGTGTGTGGTTTGTCCAACGTGTGATTAATTAGACTGAGGGATCTCGCGGTACAGAACACTTATTACAGGGAGCGTATGTGATGGGAATTCCCTAGACAAAGCACATGTTTACTTTGCCATTGTGTCTATACATGTTTATGGCTGTGTCGGTCTTTGCCTAATGAAATGCTACATAACGGTAGCTGCATTGGGCTCCAAATAAAGTATATCAATGGTGCTAAAGAAAGTATGATATTATGGCTGAAGTTAATATTCGTATTCATGCGAGAGTGCACTTAGCGTGCACGGTGGTGCTACCACGGTGACATCATGGTAATACTCACATAGTTCCGAAATCCTTTTGTGAAAAAAAGCTTTGGAATCCAGGAATAAAGCTCAATGTTCTGAAGGTTCACACACACACTCAAGCACAAACACACACACATTTTGTTGGAGACTTAGCCCTAAAGAATGGGAAGAATGCTAAGAGATAAAGAGAAAGAAAGAGAGATAAAGGGAACAGAAAGAGAAAAGATTAATGTAAAGGCAATGTTTGCTCTCTGTAGTTCCTGGGGACATCTTTATAAAACACGTTGCACTCTTTGTTCATTAGAAACACTCATAACGCTGTATGTGTGTCTGTGTGTGTATGTTTGTACTCGCCTGTGACCATTAAAAAGGGTGTGTGGGTGCGCAAACTATGCACGGTCTGTGACGTTGGATTTCCTCCGAAGTATTGATCTGAACAAGGCTTTGAACAATGCCACTGAGGTTGTGTGTCCTCACTTTGGGGACTGAACTCTCAGGGTTAGCTGGCTGACTTCCTCCAGAAAAGTGACATATGTGTATGTGTTATGTTCTCCAGTGTCTAACTTTAGTAATGAAACGTTATTGATTGAATTCAACTTTACTCATTTAATCAGAGTGTTGAGTTAGCATGAGCTGCAGCTATTACTTGTGCGGTGGACCACAGTAATGGCTTGTTGGGAGGGAAATTTCAATTAGCTTTTTGAGCTGTGCTCTCTCTCTCTCTCTCTCTCTCTCTCTCTCTCTCTCTCTCTCTCTCTCTCTATCTCTCTCTCTCTCTCTCTCTCCCTCTCTCTGCATGCAAATACACCAGTGGCAGAGGATGACTTGCCTCAAGCTAATGTTGTGCACACAGTTCACTGACAGGCGGAAGGTCATCCGTCCGGCAGTCACAAACAGCACAGCAACAACCAGCAAACAAGCTTTTGTTCATCCCATGACAGAAGTTTGTGTTTCCAATGTTTATCATTGGGAACTACACGGCTACATCTTCATGGGCTGCTGTTCAGCAAATAAATAAACACAAAATGAATGAATATTCTGCTTCTCAACGCCACATTTGAGCAGAATGAGTACTCGTGTGCGCATGCCTCTCTAAAGGAAACTAAATCCAAGTCATTCTCCCATTGCTTGTCTATGGCAGTTAGCTGGAGAGAGGGGAGTCATCAGCATATAGAAGGACCTGCTAGCACATCTTTTGTGCATTGACAGATGTGGGTTTCTTTTTGTATTTGTGTGTGTGTGTGTGTGTGTCCATGCACACGTTTCCATCAATGCATCTGCACTAAGCCGTGCATGGTACGGAGGTGGTTTTGTGCACGTGCACCTTAGTGCTATTTGCAAGCCCCTTCACACTTCAGATTCAGAGCTCATTTGTAAAATGGAGGCTCCCATTTGGCTTGTTCCTATCCTGTGATTTTATGTAGGGCTGTTTGGCACGGCGGTACTGTAATCTCCCGTCCTCTCCGCTCGCGCAGAGACCCTTTTGTTTGATTTGTGATTGGGTTTATGAACCTGCGGTGGCTTTAATGGAAAAGAGACGCACACTCCTCTGATCCCCATTATCTAGCCGATGCCACGAGGGAAAGAGAGAGAGAGAGAGAGGGGGGGGGAAGGGGGGAGGGGGAGAGAGGGAGGGAGAGAAAGGAAAAGGAACAGTGGAGAACAGATTCAGAAGAGGAAGGAGAAAAGTGGAAAAGAGAAAAAAAGAAAGGAGAGGAGAAATAGGGAGATGAGGGAGGAGGTGAGCAGAGGGGAGGGAGGTGAGCAGAGGGGAGGGAGGGTATGGGAAATTTGAAAATGTTTTGAAATGAAGAGCGGGGATCCGCGCTAATCACTTAAAGGCATCAGAAGGATGAAGAAGAGAGGAAGAGTATGTGACTGAGGAAGGAAAAAACATCTAAATGAAAAGAAAGAAATGGCAAAATGAGGGAGACTATAACACACATAGAGCGATACGGAGAGATGTAAAGAGAGAGGGAGAGCAAGAGTGAGAGAGAATGAATGAGAATATTGAATCTTGAAAGGGAGGGAGAGATGAAGGGATGGCGAGAGGGAGGGACGGCGAAAGAGAGAGGGAGGGATGGCAAAAGAGAGAAAGAGAGAGATAGTGATAAAGAGAGAGAGAAACAGAAACAACATGAAGGCAATGATAGGCTCACCAACAGATACGCAACATAATATAAAAGCGAGGCAGGTGAGGAATGGAGATACTTAGAGATAGACAGAGAGATGGGGGGGGGGGGGGGGGGGTTGTGGTCAGCTTTCATAAGCCATTGAGTTACCCCATTTCCTAATACATCATCTTTGCTCCATCCACCAGGGGCCCGGAGCCATAACTGATGGCCAGGATCACAGCAGGAGGGGCCCTCACTGTAATGAGAGAGAGGGGAGGGCAAGAGAGGTGTGGAAGGTGGAGGGATATAGATAGGGAGAGAGAAAGAGAGGGGTAGGAGACTGATAGGGAGAGGTGTAGAAAGAGAGAGAGATAGAGAGAGAGAGATTGAGAGAGAGAGAGAGAGAGAGAGAGAGAGAGAGAGAGAGAGAGAGAGAGAGAGAGAGAGAGAGATGGGGGGTAATGGAAAGGGTGAGAAGAAGAGAGCGAGGTTTCTGAATATAACCATTATGGAGCATGAAAAGAGAAAATCAAACAGAGATCAGATGAAAACAGCAAAAGATGGAGGGACGGTGAGACAGAGACAAAGACAGTGTGATACAGGGCTGCTATGGAACACTGGGGCCAGCAAAGAATGGAGAGAGAGAGAGAGAGAGAGAGAGAGAGAGAGGGAGAGTGAGGTGGAAAGAGAAAATGGGGATATGTTTCCCTCTAATTGTGTCCTCTTCCATTATCAGATCAACTAATCCAACCTGTTATCCTGTCCACCACTCTTCTTCTCCTCCCCCTGAAAGGCTCCTCTGCTCTTCTCCGTCAGAGTGACCGACGGCTGGTCTAGTTTACTGAAGCCAATTGAAAAGATGGTTCTGTGGAGGGCAACTTCCTGAAGTACGGTAAGCGGCCACTGGCCCTGAAGAGGAACATGAGAGTAGAGACGCTAGGTTTGTGTGTGCTGCCCACTGTATCTCACCCCGGTTTCCTTTGTGCTCCACCCAGCCTCCAGCTCACCCCTGAAGCCCTTCCAGGAGACCTACCCCAGACCGGGAAGAAGTTACGTTGAAGTTTCACCCTCGCCCCTTGTCCTCACCCTTTTTTTTAATAAACCCTTGTTACTTGTGCCAACACCCTGTCTGCTGTTGTCCGTGTTTACAACCGAGTCAACCCCGCCTGACACAAACTGCCACATATCTGCCCGCATTCTCCACCATATGTGGCAGTTTGTGTAGGGCCGTTTGTGTTTGGAAAGATTTAAAAGTCCTACTGTGAGCTTTGCATAAAGTAGGCCTGCATAATCATGCAGCTACTTCTAACTCTATCTTCTAAATATATATATTATATAAAATATGTAACAAATAAACCACGACGGGGTGTCACGTTATTGGAAAACAATGTACGACGGGGGTGGTGATGTGGCTGAGGCGAAGGCGGTGTTGATTACCCCCACCAAAGTACATTATTTTCCAATAATGGGACACTCCAGAGTTGTTTATTTCACTTATACCAACAATGATTAGATATTAGTTATTTTCATCTATATTATTGGGTTTATTAACTTAGAAGCTGAAATTCAAATAATCTTCCACGGTGCTTTGAGCATATTGTTTCTGAGTTTTTCTATCCCCCACAAAGGGGTCATGAGGTTTTGCGAAGTACCCATATGTGCAGGTCTGGTGTATTGATTTGCAACTGTCAAAGGGCAGAGGTGTCTCGTTATTGAAAAATAAGTCACACCATTGGAATTCTATTGAAGGGAATTGTTATCAGAATCAAGTATGAAAGGATTTGGCAGGTTTGTTAACAATCCCTGGTTTATTGTAGACATTGTCTATGTCGAGATATAAAACAGCCAGGATTTTGTTGCATTCATGCTAAGGTAATCCACAGTTTAATTTGGAAATTAAATCAGGCTCAGTAAGACTAGTCATGTGACACTGCACCATGTGGGCTAGGCCTCCAGCCTAGTAAGACAGCGTTCCACATTGTAAAACATATTCCATTCAAGGCTCTCAGTTCTTTAGATAAAAGCCCTAATTATTCCATCCTGATTATATTTTGATTAAGTCTTTCTGTTCGCACACTGGGAGGAAATCAGAAGATCTGGGTGCAAGAGTAATTTCCTACTTCACAAGATAATTAGCCAATCAGAGCACAAAGGACCAGCTCCAGCCATGACCCAGTGAGCAGCACTTTTAATGACCTCAAATTGCTAACGAGCTTTCATTTTCTTTTTCCCTGTACTTATTGTTATGTGACTCAGAATAGAACAATTTATATTCAGCTCAAACTTTTGTAATATTTCAAGAGTTACAATTTTGGATGGAAAAGAAAACATTTCTACATGACAGACATACCATGTGTCAAAGTAAAAAAAAATATAATAATCAGTCAATTAATATATAAATTCAAGGGAAACTCAGGCATCACCAAGGAACGTTTGAATGATATTCTGCATTGTAGATATATGTATTATTTTACAAACTTCTGACCATTATTTTTTTAACATAAAAATAGTTAGTGGTAGGTTACTGGTCAGAATTAGAAATTTGACAATTTTGTTTTCCGCATTCCATCGATCCATGGTTCTATGTCCTATCCCTCAACAATACATTACATCATCTGCTCAGAGACAAAACCATTCCTATAACGCTTATAGAAACACAGCAGTGTTTCCAGTGCAGTTAATGTAATTCTTGGTCCATGTGCTCTCCATCTCTCTGGGCGAGATGACATTTGTAAAGGTGCAGCTGGTTCCCGAGGAGCCGGCCGCCCTGTGCTGGGCAGGAGATGGCATCTGTCAATCACAGCTAAACAACAACCTGGGGAGGGGTGTGATTTCTGCACGAAGCATACAATAAAGGACACACCACCGGTGCCCCGTGAAACGACCCGCCGCCAAGGGACAGGACCATCTGAGCACACTCAGTAGCAGCGGCAGGGACACGCCGAGCACGACGCCGCCTTGCCATCGCCACGGGAACCAAGCAAGCCGAGACGAGGCCTCTGGTTGGCCCAGTGGGGAACAGATTGCTCTGCCCCTGATTGGATGATTAGGCTGCGGGAGATCCAATCAGACGCTTTCACAAGGAGAGTGGCCTGGTTAAGTGGATTGGCACTGTGTGTGTGAAGGTGTGTGGGTGTGTGTGTGTGAGGTTTCTGTACCTTGTCAGTACTTTATACATGTGCATGCCTTGGTCCTTGTGTGTGTGTGTGTGTGTGTGTGTGTGTGTGTGCTTGGTCTATACGTGTGTGTGTGTGTGTGTGTGTGTGTGGCCTTGTGTTTTTTTTGTAGACAAATAAGTCCAGCTAAGAAGGTACAATGCATTTGGCCGCTTGACTGAAAGCAGACAGGGGAGAGAGGGGGAGAGCTGGCAAAGGGGGTGAAAAGAAAAACATGGGGAGTAGAGAGGGAGGGAGGGTTAGCAGCCATTCTCCACAGGTAGAAAGAGCACTTTAAAAGGAGAGGGGAAGTGGAGAGGGAGAGGAGGTAGGGAGGGAGATTTGGAGAAGGAGGAGATGGAGATGAGAGACATATAGAAGAAGGATGTAGGGCTGTGTGTGGTTCACCTGCCATATATATATATATATATATATATATATATATATATATGTATGCATATATATATAAAATATTATATATATATATGTTAATGGCTATATATCTATATATCTATACATACATACATACATATATTTATACGTGTATATATCTATGTTTTATAAAGCTACTTGTGTCCAAGGTGGATAGATAGATGAAAAGAAGGATGGCTGAAGAATACAACAGCCTCTAAATAGGTCTTCCTCCACTAGTGTGTCCTGGTGGTTACTGTAGCTCTACCTCCACCAGTATGTCGTTACTGTAGCTCTACCTCCACCAGTGTGTCCTGGTGGTTACTGTAGCTCTACCTCCACTAGTGTGTCGTTACTGTAGCTCTACCTCCACCAGTGTGTCCTGGTGGTTACTGTAGCTCTACCTCCACCAGTGTGTCCTGGTGGTTACTGTAGCTCTACCTCCACCAGTGTGTCGTTACTGTAGCTCTACCTCCACCAGTGTGTCGTTACTGTAGCTCTACCTCCACCAGTGTGTCCTGGTGGTTACTGTAGCTCTACCTCCACCAATGTGTCCTGGTGGTTACTGTAGCTCTACCTCCACCAGTGTGTCATTACTGTAGCTCTACCTCCACCAGTGTGTCGTTACTGTAGCTCTACCTCCACCAGTGTGTCGTTACTGTAGCTCTACCTCCACCAGTGTGTCATTACTGTAGCTCTACCTCCACCAGTGTGTCGTTACTGTAGCTCTACCTCCACCAGTGTGTCATTACTGTAGCTCTACCTCCACCAGTGTGTCGTTACTGTAGCTCTACCTCCACCAGTTTGTCGTTACTGTAGCTCTACCTCCACCAGTGTGTCGTTACTGTAGCTCTACCTCCACCAGTGTGTCCTGGTGGCTACTGTAGCTCTACCTCCACCAGTGTGTCATTACTGTAGCTCTACCTCCACCAGTGTGTCCTGGTGGTTACTGTAGCTCTACCTCCACCAGTGTGTCCTGGTGGTTACTGTAGCTCTACCTCCACCAGTGTGTCCTGGTGGTTACTGTTTGCCTGGCGGCTGAGGTAGAGGATTTGACAGTACGGTTGTGTGGTGTGTTGTTGAGAAAGAAGGTAGAACATAGGACTAGAATGAAAACATAAACAAGACATCTTTCTATGTAGTTATGTGGAGTAGGTGTGTATGTGTGTGTGTGTGTGTGTGTGTGATTGTGTGTGTGTGGGGGGGGGAGTTGCGTGTGGGTGTGTGTGTGTCTGTGTGTGTGTCTGTGTGTATGCCTTTTTGTCTGTGCATGTGTGTCTGTTCATTAGTTGGGCTATCTCAGCAGTAGGTAGTGTTTCTCTTGGGGGACAGAAAGAACAGATGTTTGGTGTAAAGAAACGACACATCTGGGCAGGACACCCTGACACGCTAACACTGCAGAACCCATCAGAGAAAAACACAAACAACAACACGACATGTGCACATGCATACACCCAGACATACACACACTAATACAGAATGCAGTTGTGCTACAGACGCACGCATGCATTCAGTCAGGCAGATTCATATAAAAACCCTCTCACACACACACACACACACACACACACACACACACACACACACACACACACACACACCCATTGAACCAATGGGGAATTCACAGAACACACAGAACATCCTTTTGTTGAAAAAAAGAATATACTGTATAGATGATTTTAATGATGTATCCTGCATGTGTTCTGCATGATCAAAACCATCACGCTAAACTCGCAGTCTCCGTCTAATGAATCACACGTTGGACAAAACACACACAGCCAACCCACCCAGGGAGCAGCATGTCACTCTACCTGCTCAGCTGTGACGAGCCTACCAAACAACGTCTACATGTCAATGTTAGGAGTTATTATACCACTGCTGCCAGTGTACAGGTCTTACCAAGCCGTCTCATAGTGTATCACACACACACACACACACACACTATTAATTGAACACATGCAGACGCTTACAAAAAGACTGTATGTGTGTGTTGTGATTTTCTGTGTGTGTGTCTGTGTGTACCTGCCATTGTAGGTCTGTCAGTACTTGCTCTGAACTAGGTTTTTCAGTTTTTGATCCCTGTGTTCTGTATTTTCTGTATTTCACGCATGTGCGTATTTGCAAGCATGCCAAATGTGTGTGCGTGTGTGTGCGCATGCATGTGTGTGCGCATGCATGTGTGTGTGCGTGCCTGCGTGCATGCTACCGTGTGTGTGCACGTGTCATTACCAATACGAGGGAACAATGGGCCGTGTCGCAGGGAGTGTGTCAGCCGGTCATGTGTCATTACAGCACTGCTATTGGCTGCAGGCCATGGATGGTATCCTCCAGAGAGGAGGAACAGGGGCTGCTGCAGACGCAGGGTGGTTGGGGGGGGGGGGGGGGGGGGGGGGGGGGGGACAGAGTGCCCCCAGGTCAGACCTCACAGGGGCCTGGTACAGGAGGGTTTCACATAATGTCACGCACATGCCATCTTGGAAGACCGATATGTATTTTAAGTCAGCTTTGTGTGTCAGAGCTCTAAGGGAGACCAAAGCGAGATGGCAACTTAAGAAGTAACAGATATAGTCAAGTCCAGAACATTTTATTTGTATAGTCCTTAATCCCAGTTACAGTCTCAGAGTGCTTCACAGACCATATTGTATGACACCCCCTAACCCTAGCCCCCCTTTAATTATCAAGGAAGAAACCCTGAGAAGGAATGCAGAGTGGGGATCCCTCCTTCTAGGGATTGGTGCCATAATTGGCACACATATTGGTAGCATTATGTATGGAGGATTTAGTGGCATCTAGCGGTGAGGTTGCAGATTGCAACCAACTGAATACCCCCCCTGACCACCCCTACCCCTCCCTTTCCAAATTAGGAGAAGCTATCGTAGACACTTGGGACTCTTGCTTGTAGGCAAGTGTCAAATGATGGAGGTTCATTGATAGAGTTCAAATTGTATTTAGGTATTTAGTCTGTAAAACAATAGGTCATAGTTAACAAGCAGTGGTGTACTGGCCGTCGCATTGGTGGGCCGGTGGGCCGTCAAATAATCCATAACCTTTTTAGCGGCCCTGTCTGTCTCTTTACCGGCCCTCTCTGTGCGCCTGTCATTCGGGGAGCGCGTGAGAGGGTGCTGCGTGCGTGTACCGAGACTGGGCTTACTGGCCAATCACAACTAAGTTAGTTAAGTCGCATTCTAGACTGATGTAAAAGTAGCACGCAGCAGTGAGATAACCAACGAAAGCCATGAGCAAGAAAATGTCAAAAAGTAAAGGAAGGGCCAAGAAAAAAGGAAGTAGGCATTAGAGCCCCAGGCCCCACACCGTAACTGGCTGTCATATATATAAAGAAATCTGATAGTGTAATTACATTTTCATCTCGGTCGTGTACCTGAACAGGTTTAATGGCTGCACCTCAGACTGAAAAGTAGGAATAAGTAGCAGTGTTATTGTATGTATAAAATATAAGAACGTATTTTCATAACCCAAGTGGTGGATCCACTAGGCATAAAGGCACTAGGCCTGACCATAAAGTCACATCCAACAGACAATGATATTCAAGAGCTGTTCAGAAATGTATCATATTAAAATATGTAACTGGGAAGGACAATGTACTGTAAGTCGTTGAAGTGGACGGCCGAGCTTTTTATAAAACATAGGCTCAGTGTGTATTGTGATAAACTAGGACCCTGCAGTAT
>JACYXH010000765.1:250000-350000 GCA_026745465.1 Lota lota
CATGTTCATGTTCATGGTGCGTGTAGAAGAACAATAGTGAGGACTCCAGACCCATCGAACAGCATCAGCACTTTATTGTGTCAAGTATATCACCGTGACAACAGGGGCAGTAAAGCGTTGCATGGTGCTGTAAAGCAGTGTGATGGTGCTGTGGGATGATCGTTAGCACAGCTGCTTAATGGCTATGAACACACACACACACACACACACACACACACACACACACACACAAACCGGTGTATGTGTGAATGTAAAAACATTAACATCCCTACAGCAGGGACGTATAAAAAAATTAAACATAAACAAACAGGGACAACAATTCATTCTAATTAAATAATCTTTTCAAACCCCAAATGTTTGCAGCCAGATATACTGGGACTACCATGCCATAGAACATACATATTAGTGACTACCGTTTCTTAGTGTAGCATAGCCGCTAACGAGCCACTAGCAAGATGCTAGCTTGGCAGCAAGCCGCTAATGCTAGTCGTAAAACTAATGGGGGAAGGGAAAGGGCTATGGGATGGAGGCATTGTAAGAGAGCTTGGAGACCAATCATCTGGGCTTGATTCAGAGTTATTCAAAGTACACTATAGTAAGCCTATATCATTCCTATTTAGTATTTAATATTTCAGGCTTCATAGAATATTATATTTATACATAAACATATTTTACACTTTAAGTACATCTTATTTTATTTACAAATTGCATATCGCTCTATAATTATTTCACTGTCCTGTACTTCTGCTGCTGTCACTCCCAAATGTACCATCTGGGATTTATAAAGATATATTATCTTATCCAGAAGTTTATGAGGGTTATTGTAGTGATAGGTAAGCTTTATGAAAATAGCCCAAGAGAAGGTTAACTACTAACATGTTTTAATTTCTTTCACTGACTGAATAAACAAAACATTTGCAACCGTATATCCCAAAAATACCCAAAATACCCAATAACGCACCCAAACACATTAATATCCATTATATTACCATATTTCATCCATCCATTAACCTCTAGTAATCCTCTACCGTATGGAGGGTCTCCCACTGACCCCTAACCACATCTATAGACAACAGAGACACACGCATACGCACATACTCTGCAACAACAGAGAGTACTGCCATGTGTATAGGAGTAAGAGAGAGGGACAGAGAGAAAGAGAAAGGGACCAAGTAATATATATATATATAGCGAGAGAGAGAGAGAGAGAGAGAGAGAGAGAGAGAGAGAGAGAGAGAGAGAGAGAGAGAGAGAGAGAGAGAGACAGAGACAGAGACAGAGACAGAGACAGAGACAGAGACAGAGACAGAGACAGAGACAGAGACAGAGACAGAGACAGAGACAGAGGAGAGAGAGAGAAAGAGAGAGAAAGAGAGAGTGACAGAGAAAGACGGAGAGAAAAAGAGGGATCAAGTAATAGAGAGAGAGAGAGAGAGAGAGAGAGAGAGAGAGAGAGAGAGAGAGAGAGAGAAAGAGAGAGAGAGAGACATGGAGAGAGAGAGAGATCTGGTCAGGCCAAACTACCAAAAAAACTGTAAAATAAACACATTTTAGAGTCTGCTCCCCTCATCAGAGAAGGAACAGGAAGATAAGGCAAGGAGACAGGAAGTCAGAAAGACAGACGGACGCGCCGGCCGGCTGCATGATTACGGCAAAGAAAAACAGCAGGGGGAGAGGAGAGAGGGCGAGAGAAGAGAAGCGGCAGAGACAGACAAATAGTCACACAGGGCCAGAGGAGGAGTGGAGAGATGGAGAGAGGGAAGCGTGAGAAAGAGGAGAGAGGGGTTGAGGAGCATCGGGTTGTGTAAACAGTGGCGGTGTCCAGCGAGCTGTAAATCAGTGTGTGGTGTGCGTGCGTACGTGCATGTGTGTGTGTGTGGGTGTGAGGTTCAAGGTTGACTGGAGGTGCCGTGGAAGCATCATTAGAAGTCAGTAGAGGAAGGTTGTGGATGTGGAGTTCAACTGTGGAAACTTTCTCTCTGTCACTCAACGTATGGATGACGCTCTGTGTGCGTGGTCGAGAGTCTTGTTTGTTTGTGGTCGCTTTTATCATGCTGTACAACCTCAGGAGGATACGTCCGTTCCTCACCCAGAAGGCCACCCAGGTTTTGATCCAGGCGCCTGGACTACTGCAACTTCCTTCTGGCTGGTCTGCCTGCATGTGCCATTCGTCCTCTGCAGCTTATCCAGAACGCAGCAGCCCAGTTGGACTTCAACCTACCCAAGATCTCCCACACTACACCACCCCTCCCGTCCCTGCACTGGCTACTGGTGGCTGCTGGAATCCAATTAAAGTCACCAGTACTTGCCTACAGTGCGGCCAAAGGCTCCGGCGCATGCTACATCCAGGACATGGTCAATCCATACACCCCAGCCCGTCCACTACGCTGTATGACTGCCAAACGGCTTGCTACTCCCTGCACTACATGGGGACCCCAGCAGCCGCTGAACTACATCTCAATTGTTTGCTGTCCTGGCTCCACAATGGTGGAACGAGCTCCCCAATGGTGGAACGAGCTCCCCAATGGTGGAACAAGCTCCCCACTGACATCAGGACAGCTGGAGCCCTACTCATCTTCCAACACAGGCTGAATAAATACAACAAATAAATATACTCTTTATCTCTTGTTTCTGTATTGTAGCATTTAAAGCATTTAGCTTATTTGATCATTTTTATGTACTCAACTGATTCTCGCACTTTTTGGGCTATATTTTAACTAAAGTGTCTGTTAAATAAATTAATTGTAATGTAAAAGTGTGTGTGCAAGTGTTGCTAGTATCAATGTGTTAGTGTGTGGGTGTGTAAGTGTGCTAGTATGCATGTGTATGTGTGTTATATGTGCTTGAGTGTGCATGTGTGTGATCGCTTTGCTAGTATGCATGTGTGTGTATGTGTGAGTGTGTGTGTGTGTGTGTGTGTGTGTGTGTGTGTGTGTGTGTTTGAGAGAGCCGGTTTATGAACAGTCAGCAGGCATCCAAGCACTTAGCCATAATGAGTATTGAAGGAGCGTGTCAATATGTAACCGTGGCAACCAATCTGAAAGGACAACAGACCATTATGATCTCTTACAGCTGACAGAGAGACGGAGAGAGAGTTTTTGACTTTTAAAAACACAACTTTATCCCAGTCATAAGCAACTAACGCTGAGGTTACTGCAGTTGCTTGAACAAAACAGTGCATTATTATAGCCCCATATGAGAGAGAGAGAGAGAGAGTGAGAGAGACAGAGAGAGACAGAGAGAGAGAAAAAGAGAGGAGAGCGTGAAAGAGGTAGATAAAGAAAGAGCGAGAATGATTTATATATAAAGTGATATATTGTATAGTTTATTTATATATTGCATAAGTTAATAGTTAAGTACTGTGTATTATGGTGCACTTAGTTGAGGTGCACCTGCAAGGTGCTAATGTGTGCGTGCACATGCTGATTTGCACGTTCTTTTTACACTATTTGCAGTCCACAATACTTCTCTAATGACAATAATAACAATGTAACAATTGAGTGTGCACCTGCACATAGCAGGTGCACCTTTATAGCAGGAAAAACAGAGATTAGTTAAATATCATATAATGTAGTTGTTAAATATAGTAGATATGGTTTAGTAACATTGTAAGTACTAGAAATAGGAGTTTGAACACGCAAGTACACTTGCACACACACACACACACACACACACACACACACACACTCCATTGTCAGAAATATATGTGCTGAGACACTTAAAACATATTCTTTCCCTGGTGCTATGATCTGCGACATAAAGAACAAAATCCCACAACTAACTTCCCATCATCCAAGAATGAAAAAAAGGATAATCCACGCGGTAAAGCAGTGACATCGGAAAGGAGCAGTCGGAAATCCTGAAAAATGACTTTTTAGAACTACTCAACAGTCTTGGTAAGTTTAAGTTCCGTTTTTTGTCAGTGAGCCATTGCCTACAGTTGGAAGAGGAATCAAAAAGCTGCAGCTTACTTGGATCTATTGAATACCTGGCTATCCAAAACGTGAAGCCTTAGAGGGATCAACCTAATTGATAATTGCAATGTGTTCTGGGGACACAGACAGCTTTTTATGCCCCAAAGCCCTTTGACACACATTCCACTCAGAAAGCCTGCAGATAACAATTTAATCTTCCATCTTAGCTTCCCTGTTTAGTAATGCAGGCAGATATAATTTGGAAAGTTTGCATCCTCTGAATATCTTGCTAGCATATTTAAATCTTTCCCTTGGGTTTCACTATGAACCATTTACAGGCCACCAAAATACTCATCAAACTTTGCTGATGAATTTACAGAACTGTGTTCTATTATATGTATTGAGGTTGACTGTCTTACCATTGCTGCTGGTTTTAATATTCATATTAATAACTCCACTGGCAGCAGTGCCAAATAACTCGGTTTCATTATGGATGATTTGGGATTGGCTCAGCATGTGGAGGACCCACCCACTGCAAGGGGCACATGCTGGACTTAATTATGTCTGAAGGTTTTAATATTTCTTAGATTGTGGTAACTGATATTGGTCTTTCTGATCACTTTTGTATTTTGTTTGAGATGTCTATTACTATTGATGTGCACACTGAACTGATGTGATCTCAAAACGGTCAGCGAAATAAATAAAAAAAGAGAACGCTTTTCATTCTACCCCATCAACAAAAACATGAACCCTAAACGTAAACCTTAACTCTCTAGTGTCAGTAGCTCTGGAACTCCTTTCTACTTGTTACGATCGAACAGGGGGACCCAAGCGCAGACACAGGCCGAGCAGGCTGGATGAAAACCAGAGGTTTATTGCAGGACGTATGAAGGCAGTAGGTGAAAGAACAGAAGGTGGACAGGCAGGGACGGATGACGCAGCAGGGCTGAGTTGGAGGACGAAAGAGATGGACGGGCAGGCAGGCAGATGAGCGCGCAGGTGGGAAGGCAGACAGGTAGGCAGGTGAGTTGACACTCCAGGAGCGAAAAGAACACGTTCAAACACACAAAAAACATGGAACACGAAACGTATGTGGAAATGCGAATTTCAGAAAAGCCGTGACTTGTAATCCACCACTGTAGTTGAAACAACGATCTGGCGATGGGTGGGTGAAGAGCCGGGGTTTAAATGCAGAAGAGTTGATGAGCAGGATATGGATGAAAGGTGTGCATAATGGAGCAGGTGAACAGCCGGGGAATAATCAATGAACTGCTTCGCCCATTGCACGACACACAAACACCATGAGGGGGAGACAAAGTGAAGGAACGCTAGGGTGACGGCCATGGCCATAACACTACTAAGTCATGTTATGATTAATGCGTTATTTTTTAGCGATAAGATCCAGAAAATTAGACATGTCAGTACTTCCATATCAAACTAAACTTGTGTAGCACCTCTACAAAACTAATGTAACTTGCATGACTCAATTGAATTCAATTGACCATAAAACCCTTGAGGTTGTACAGCATTTGAAACCATGTACCTGTATCCTTGATGCTCTGCCGACACGTTTCTTTCAAAATGGTTAAAATTGCAATGCGTGAGATACACTACAGATAGTCAACTGTTCTCTTCTATCAGGAGAATTCCCACAGGCCTTGAAATTGCCGTTTTTAAGCCTCTTCTATAAAGGTATAAACTTGATGAATCAGTCATTTGTCATAACAGGCCTATATCCAACCTATCGTTTCTAAGTAAAATCATTGACAAAGTTGTTTCCTATGTCGTCGCAACTTCTTCCTGCGTCCTGCTTCTAGGACAGATGGGACTTCTTAATGCAAAGAAGCAAACAATAGTTGTAGAATATCCCTATTTAATGGATGCATACACCAGTCTACTCTCTAGTAGAGTGAGCCCTGATCACAGTTTCACCCCCTCCCCGGAACGCTATGTCCTTAGATCAAAGGAGGGAAGTATTTACCTAAAGGCAAAGAGGTCCCTGTGTTCTTGCAAAGGGCTCTCTGCTTCTTTGTGACCGGCAATTACGAGAGGCCATTCCTGAGCCTACCCCCCGTTGCTCAGTTCACGCCAGGGCTAATGGGTAACCTGGCTTGATAAGCCAACATGAGGCAGCAAAGCTAAAGTAAGAAAAAGCTAAACAAAATATTGATTTTCCATTACACCTACAACTCAAGACATTTCTGGCTTCCAACAATACGACGTATTTTAGTCTGGATTCCGACCCCATCACAGCACTGAGCCGGCTGATATCTAGGTTGTAAATTACATTAGCTTGAAAACTGACTCAGGGACAATCTCAGTTCTAGTATTATTAGATCTCAGTGCCGCATTTTATACGGGGTTCATATCATATTGTTTGACAGACTAGAAAACTGGGTAGGGCTATCTGGTGCAGCACTAAATTGGTTCAAGTCCTACGTAAAAGGTATGTTCATAGCCTACCACAACTATGCAGATGATACTCTAATGTAAATGTCTTTATCAAAAGGTGACTATGGCCCATTGGTCATCAAATGCATTGAGCAAAACAATGCCTGGATGTGCCACAATTTACTCCAGCTAAATAAAGATACAACTGAAATGATTATTTTTGGTGCCAAAGACGAAGGAGTAAAAGTAAACGCTTATATTGAATCACTATTATTGAAGACTAAAAACTATTTTGCCGCTGCTTTTAATAAAAATTTATATCTGCATCTTCGATTTTTTATTGTATTTTAAATTGTTGTTATTGCATGTGATTTCTTCATTTGTAAAGCGCTGTGAACGGCCTTGTGTTTGAATGGTGCTTTATAAATAAACTTGCCTTACCTTAATATATCACTGGTTATTAAAACACATCAGCCGCTGTTGACATCGCTTCAACATCAAGTCACTGACAACTGTGTGTGTATGTGTGTGTTTGTGTGTGGCTTGCTCAGTGCTACCATATCAGTTCATCTTTAATACTGTGTTTGAATTAAGTCTAAAGTATAAGGAAGGAACAGAAAACATCCATTTAATCTGGGCTTTACAACTGGAAACTCGAGTAGTGTGAAACCCACTCTCCCTGGATGTACGCCGAGGAACAAGATCCGTATTTCTATCCTTTTTCTCTTTTTCCCCGTAATAAAGATTTAGAGAAGAGGGGTAACGGATGCCGAGGTTTTAATTAGCGTTGGGCTTCGTGACACGTTAATAGCCGAGCAAAGGCAGGATAATATGACTAATGACTAGTGAGTTTTACACACTGGAATCCATTTGACTTCATACAATTCTGCTTGATTGGAAGAAAATTGCGGTGATTCCATTGTAAGAGAATATGTGCCCATGTAGCCATGTAAGTTTGCAGCATGTCACTCTTTCACATCATAAAGACGGCCATTACATATGGTTTTACATTGGAAGTGTGGGTAGAGAGAGAGGGAGAAGACAAAAGATGGATCAGTGTCAAGTGACATGAATGAGAGAATGATAGAGACAGCATGACTGAAAGGGAGTGATAAGGAGAGGGAGGGAGAGAGAGATTGATAGAGAGCTTGAGCAAGAGACATAGGGGGAGAGGGACAGGGACAGGTAGAGAGATAATAACTACTAGTCCGTCTCAGTTAAAATGTAAATGGTTATGTCGTGCTGCAGTGGATTTCCTTGCTAACGAGACGGACGTGTGATGGATGGAGATTTAAATTGAAGTGCATCCGGGGGACACATTAGCCAGGACACACGTAGCACCCCTACCATCCATCTGAGGCACTCATGCCCCTCTGTCTTTTCCTGCTCACCTTCCTCCCTCCATCTCACTCTCCTCCACAACCCCCCCCCCCCCCCCCCCCCCCCCACGAAGGGCTCAATGGCTGTAGGTCGACCAGGGTTTCCATCCAGAGGTTCCAAAACCTTTTCATGCCGTGACCCACCTGTAGGTATATATTGCCCAGGACCCACCAGATCGATTTTTAATATATATATTTTATATACCAATAAAGCTTTCTCATGATAAAATGAGAAATGGCCATCCTGTCACGACCCACAGCTTGTAAACCGCTGCACTAGAGATTGGTGCGATGGAGGGTCAGCCAACTCATGTCCCTGGTGATGGACACGGGGACAACAGCTGTACTCACTGTCCTAAACAGCAGTCTGTATGCATGGAGCATCGCAAAGTTGAACTAATGAGACATGTGCACGTGGGTGTTAGAGTGTGTGTGTGTGTGTGTGTGTGTGTGTGTGTGTGTGTGTGTGTGTGTGTGTGTGTGCGTGCGTGCGTGTGTTTGTGAGGACCGATTATTTAGTAGTTTCCTCAGGTTCTAATGAGCATGGTTAACAGGGGAATGGTATGTGTGTGTGTGTGTGTGTATGTGTGTGTGCGTGTGCTTATGCATGTGTTTGTCTGTATTGTTGTGCACTTGTGTGTGTGTGTGTGTGTGTGTGTGATTTGTATACAAATAGCATCCACTATACACCAGTTTATGTCTACATCTAGGAATAATTCCTATATTTAAAACTTTTGCCTAGCTGACTTTCACTGGAAAGTAAGGTTAAAACAACACTTTGGTTTGGAGCCTTCATAGCTAGCTTGAGGGCACAATCTATGTGCAGGGTTTGATACACTGTATAAGTAACACTACGTCTAACAGTTACATTTATAGTGGCTAAGTCACGCCAACCTCATGCGTCACGCCTGGACCTTAGAAACTGAAAAATGTATATATGAGTCAACGGAGCTGAATTTAGAAAGTGTCTATTTCAATCTTAATCTCCATGAAATGTTCCTGGCAGGGTTTGTCTAAATTAAATACCATTTTCCACATAAAGAAATATCTAGTCTGTTTAAGAAATGTCATGGGTACAACTGTATGCATACTAGTGCTGAGCCGGAACACTCAAATATTCGGATATGCATTCATTAGGTAGGTATTCAAATCACAATTCAGTATTAAAATGATTGGCTTTTTGTTATTTTTGTGATTTCTTTTTAGTTCAAAACAAAGAAATGATATCTGCGAACCCAGTGATTTCCCAGGGATAAACAGAAATAGATAGGTAGGGGCGCGACACTTCCCTCAGTCTGAGCACGCTTTCCGTCAACGCTTCCGCTGACGCAGCGGCAGCCATCATGGAAATGGCCAGCAATGGGATGACCGAATTCTCCTTTGTTGGTTTTGTATTTGGACATTAGAAGATTATTTGAATACTTCGGTAGCACTTTGACACCTGCCGTACAGTGTGAGAATCGGCAAGATAGACAAGAGACAGTCTTTAAACTAACTTGATGTAGTAATGATAATATTTAGTAAATGTGCTAGGGTTCTCCGCATGATTTTGATTTCCATGGTTGCACTCCCATTACTCAGTCTATAGAAATAAGATTTTGTGGCAAGCGGGGTGGGGGGGGGGGGGGGGGGGGGTTACTGGTTTCAAAAGGGTTACTATACCTACTATGAATAACAGGTTGATAACTTACTAATTATGATTTAACAGGTAGCAACGTTTTTTTTTCTTTCATGGCGATCCATCACCCACAATAGCGCCTGTGTCTCTTCAGGTGATAAGGCTCGTCCTGCCGTGCAATTTCATAAACATTTGCACAATGTTCAAACCACACTGTTTGCGTATGATAATAAGAAATAGGCCTACTCTCATACTACGGAAGCCTTGTGTCTTCGGAAGCTTTAGGGCTCCATTGGAGCTCTGCCGCAGCCGACCTGGACCAATGAGTGACCTGAAAGCCACTGGCGTCCACGCAGCGCTCCTACGTGTTATTGTAGTATGGCTTTTACTTTTTATTTTTTATTGAAATAACACTGTAGTGCAGAGGTCTCCGCCGGCTCTAATTCAGGCAGGGAAAAATACGTACTATGAATTTACACACTTTTTAATTCTTTTTTATGTTCTAATATTTGTTCAGAAAACCTAATGAATATTCTAAGCTTGAAATGACGTATTAGGGCCAGAAAACGATACAGACTGAAACAGACTAAAGTAGGCTAGTTATTATTAAAACACAGAATCGCCAAAAACACTGTCATCAAAATAACTCCTGCTACTAACCCTAACATTGCATGGAGATTCAGATTGTAATCACAACTCTTTTAGATTTAGCTCTGTTGACTCCCTTTCACTCAACTTTTTCAGTTTCTCAGGTCCAAGAGGGACCATAAAGGTTAAATTGCACTGGGTTATACTGTTTACACTCTGCTTCAAAGATAAACGGCACACAGGAATGGCAAATCACTCCATGAACATAAAAATAAAACACATTGCTTGAATCACCACAATATCATGTCTATCTAAAACAGAAGCTATATGTTATGAGAAAGTGTGGACAATTCTAATTGGATGAGCTGGTAGGCACTTAGATATTTATATCTCTTCAAATGATATTAGTCTGCTTATGCTCACAGTAAAGGTGGACCACAGCTTTTAGAAATACTCAAAAACCTGCAGACAAAAAAATAACTAGGATTAAACTCACAGCAATATTAGAAGTAATGGAGAGTGTTACATATAGTGTATGATAATCACTCCACTTTATGTTCGTATAAACATCTTGTGAAGGAAGATATAGCACCATGTAAGTAGACAACACACACACACACACACAAACACACACACACACACACACACACTCAAACACACACACACAAACCATATGTTCTGCATCATTAAAATCCCCACACTAAACTCTAGTACAATCTCCAGGCTAATGAATCACATGTTCAACAAACCACAGACAATCTATTCACGACAACACACTAAACAACACCAGCCATGGAGAACCTGCCAGTGAGCTACAGCGTTCATTAAACTAACACTCTGTCAGTGGTTAGGAGCGCCAGACCAACAGTGCCATCTAGAGGTACGGTTAAGTAATTCCCTCTCAGGAAAATACTAACGTCAAATGTCATCTTGTTTTTCATAACTTCCCCATTATAATCATCACTTTTAATTATGTGGAGTTTAGCATCTCAGTCTGTTTGTGTTGTGGGATATAGGGATACAACCAGAGCGATGACGGAGAGAGGGAGCGAGAGAGGGAGAGAGAGCAGTATGGAGAGGAAAATTGGGGGAGATAGAGGGAGAAAAATATATAGAGAGGATGAGAGAGCAAGAGAGAGAAGGAAAGAGGGGGAGAGGGATTGAGATACTGAGAGAGATAGAGGGAGAGAGAGAGGGAGAGGGAGGGAGAGAGTGACTTTGCTGTTAATCATGACTGATGAATGGCTTCTCAATATCTTTTCAGATCCCTGAACACACACAAACCCACACACACACACACACATTCACATGCAGACATTCTCTCTCTCAAACACACACACACATACAAACGTGTGCACAAGCATACATACTCATTACTCAGTGCTGCCTGCTATAAATCAACATGTGGAATGTGGATCTATAAAGCCATTAGATCCAATTCATCACAAACATATTACTGCCCCCCACACACAATCTCACACACATGCTCACTGATACTCATACCTCATACCTCATACACACTCACACACACGCACACACACACACACACATACACACACTTATACACACACACACACACACATATACACACACACGCACACACAAACACACACACTTATACACACACACACACACTCAGTTTATCATAAAATAGTGAAACATTCAGATTGGAATTACCTCCAGAAATACAGTAACTGTAACCTACGTATATCCTTGAACGCATTCATGAATGTATTTATCTACAAGATTTCTACGATCTTGAACATGCCATCTTGGCACTGTTAATCAAATAATACTGTAATTTAGAGATAGCAGTGTCCAATCCCACACTATGAGATAATCAAAATAAATGTGGACTGAGAGTCCTAGGAGGAGAGGGGAGGCTTTATGCCCCAGCACCTGAGTTCGGAGCAGAGTACAACGCTCGCAAACTGCTTGGCAGAATCTGGCTAAAACATAGATTTTGAGACCAATTTCTATGGGTATGTTATTTTACTTTAAAAAAAAGTGACACAATGGCATAGATTAGGACATACTATCAAGTTTAAAACAAGATTTTGGCTTCACTGGCACTTAAATAAATGTTACTAAAACATCCAAGAGGTTGAGTCTAGGAATCACGTGTTTATCGATTATGTTTTCAATAATGGGGAACCGTCACACTCAGCTATTTTGTAATATAAGAGAGTACGGCCTCATTCGTGTTTCGTAAAAAAGAACTGTGTTCTGCAGCATCGACTCTGTTTCTGGGAAAGGTTTGGACCCGTTGACGTCATTTTTCCAAATCGGACTATTGGAGAACGCAAATCCCGGAACAATGGCATCAATGGTTCAACTTTTCAGCGATCACACAAATGAGGCAGTACTCTCTTATATTAGAAAATGGCAGAGCGCCACGTCCCCCCTGAGGTTTTCATGAGAATAAGCTAGTGGAATGTAGCAACGACCATTTACTAGACGCCACCTAGGTGGCTTCCATACTCCACCTAGGTGACTTTCCTCGGGCTCCTCCAAACCAATGGACACAGGGTGGAGATGTTGGACCGGTTTATTGTAAAGGTTGCGTAGAATGAGGCATGCAGATGGTGCTCCATGCTGCCATGCAGGAGAGCTCCCCTGAGTGTGTGCGGTGATGGCTGGTTTAACCTGTGCACATTGATTGCTCAATGTGCAACAGGTGTGCAGCCTCACCCAGCTCCAGACTCCAATCAGTCTGACTCGGGCCAGCCTGATTAAAACCAGCTGCTTAAACCAGCCATCATCCACACACACTCCCACATGGAACAACCAAGGGGTTGTTGAAGCTAGTTGATTGTATTGATAAGACCTGAGCAGAAGGGTGTGTATCTGGTGGTGAGGAGGGTGTGTACCTGGAGGTGAGGAGGGTGTGTACCTGGAGGTGATGAGGGTGTGTACCTGGAGGTGAGGAGGGTGTGTACCTGCTGGTGAGGAGGGTGTGTACCTGGAGGTGAGGAGGGTGTGTACCTGCTGGTGAGGAGGGTGTGTACCTGCTGGTGAGGAGGGTGTGTACCTGGAGGTGAGGAGGGTGTGTACCTGCTGGTGAGGAGGGTGTGTACCTGGAGGTGAGGAGGGTGTGTACCTGGAGGTGAGGAGGGTGTGTACCTGCTGGTGAGGAGGGTGTGTACCTGGAGGTGAGGAGGGTGTGTACCTGCTGGTGAGGAGGGTGTGTACCTGCTGGTGAGGAGGGTGTGTACCTGGAGGTGAGGAGGGTGTGTACCTGGAGGTGAGGAGGGTGTGTACCTGGAGGTGAGGAGGGTGTGTACCTGGAGGTGAGGAGGGTGTGTACCTGCTGGTGAGGAGGGTGTGTACCTGGAGGTGATGAGGGTGTGTACCTGGAGGTGAGGAGGGTGTGTACCTGCTGGTGAGGAGGGTGTGTACCTGGAGGTGAGGAGGGTGTCTGGGTCTTCTGTAATCATCACAGGAAGCTCCACTCCTACTGCCCAGCAGGAGGGGAGAGGTTCCCAATATCTAAAGAGAGAAAGCTTTCCATAAGAAACACCAATACTCCTGACACACACACACACACACACACACACACACACACACACACACACACACACTGACACATGCACTGAAGCATTAAGACACACAAGCAATAGCATTCACACACACACACACACACACACACACACACACACACACACTGAAGCACTAATACAGACAAGGACATACACACACACACACACACACACACACACACACACACACACACACACACATCACTGCATTTCCAGTGTGAGGGGTACCACACCTATAGAAGACCAGTGAGGAAGGAAGGGAGTAGGGGTTCTAGTGTGGGGTCGTACCATGGTTCCGTCACAGACGATATTAACTGAGGTCACACCCTGGTGTCACACCCTTCACAGATACACACGTCCTCTTCTGTCTTATCCCTTAGTCTGCTCTTCTTGTCTGTTCTGCATGAATACACACACACACACACACACACACACACACACACACACTACAACCGTCATCATGTTTGGCGGTTATTGATCGGCGGTAGTAATGATTATGACATACAGATGAAGAACCCTTCCTCATTGATCTCCAGTGACCATTATAAAGCAGCGCTATCGCTGTTATTGATCGTGTGTGGCAGTTTGTTTCAGAAGTGATGTCGTGTGCATTGATCAGAGGGGAGTAGGCCACACACACACACACAATGCTATTTATCATGGGAGCTTACTCACACGCACACATAAACATGTCACATATCAACTGCACATAGACAGAGCATATAAGCCACACACACATAAGCACGCGCACACACACTGCTATTTATTATGGGAGGCAAAGGAGCGCGCACACACACACATACATATAAACCACATACACACTCACACCACATATAAACTCCACATACACACAACATATAAGCCACACACACACACGCATGGACACACACACACACACACAGACACACGCACTCACACAGTATAGTACTATCCCCCTCTAAACATGAAAGTTTCAAAGGCACACAAGGTTGAACGGCCCACTAGCATAGTCTTAGTGCGGTCGCTTTATGTTCACAACTCAAGTCCGAGGAAGCCATAACGTCACTATCATTTCTTCCAAAAGAA
The DNA here is from genome assembly GCA_026745465.1 of Lota lota. Lineage (NCBI taxonomy): Eukaryota > Metazoa > Chordata > Actinopteri > Gadiformes > Lotidae > Lota > Lota lota. Next base: position 264,495 of record JACYXH010000765.1, read on the forward strand.
ACGCAGCTCCTTTAAACCCCTTGAAAGAGATCTACACCATCACATCATCTTTCAACCAGTATAAACACATCCCCCGCTCTGGAAATGATCTCCTTCAGCTGCCCATGTTCAATCTATCAGTGGCCGTCCCCTTTTTTTGTTTTTGTCTCGACAGTGCAGAAAATGTGTTGTCATCAGGATTTTTCACTGCACCGCGGCGCCATAAAAAACGGCTTAGCGAGACGGATATCTCCATTTGGCCGCGGGCAGCTTGTCTGTCTCTCTCTCTCTTTCTCTCTCCCCCCCCCCCCCCCCCCCCCACCGCACACCAAACCGAATAGCGCCCCGACACATCCATCGTGTCACCCTCGCACACAAAATGGCCACCGCTCCCACTGACTCACTCGTTATGGCGCAATAACGGAGCATAAACATGTAAATGTGCACTCCGGGTTCGCTGTGGGTGAAAGCTAGGTTCTATCTGTTCTTCCTGAGACATCGATCATTTATGGATCTGTTTTCTTGGGAGGTGTTTGTTGTAGAGATTTTATTCAGATGTATTGCTTCGTATTTTCAATAGTTTTTCCTGTTCTTTATCGACGCCTCAGTCGTGTGTTTGTCTTGCGCAGCTTTTCTTCTTCCTCTCACTAAATGGACGTGTGAGATATATTCTTGTTTTTCTCCAGCCTTCTAACCTTTGCAGAGCACCGCCCACACACTTCATCTTCATATCTGTCTTTATCTCCATGATTTATACTGTAGTATGCCTAAAGCACAGCTACCGCCTCCCGCTCTCCCCTAGACACACACACACACACACACACACACACACACACACACACACACACACGCACACATACAAACACACAGGCCAATGATGAGCAGGTGATATCTGTAGCATCCAGACTTCAGCTTTGTGAATTGAAATCAATTTCAATCTGCGGCTCTCTTGCAGTTTTATTGTGTGTCTGTGTGTGGGAGAAAGAGCACTATATTGCACACATTAGTGTATGTACTGTGTGTGTGTGTGTGTGTGTGTGTGTGTGTGTGTGTGTGTGTGTGTGTGTGTGTGTGTGTGTGTGTGCTTGTTATTTGTATGCGAGTAAGAGATCAAGCAATAAATATATATTGTTTTTGAAGGGGTGGAATAGGCATGCATACATGCGGTGCATATGTGTGTCTGTGTGTGGGAGAAAGAGCACTATATTGCACACATTAGTGTATGTACTGTGTGTGTGTGTGTGTGTGTGTGTGTGTGTGTGTGTGTGTGTGTGTGTGTGTGTGTGTGTGTGTGTGTGTGTGTGTGTGTGTGTGTGTGTCTGTGTCTGTGTGTCTGTGTGTCTGTGCATTCATTCTCCCGGATCCCTAAAGACCTGTCCCTTCCTCTCTTTTGTCCAGTTGAAGTTTTTGTGTGGGCTGAAATATCACTCTTTCCACTGCCAGTCCCATACATTATTCACACACACACACACACACACACACACACACACACACACACACACACACACACACACACACACACACACACACAGCTTAGGGGAACAGTCCATTCCCTGTTCCATCATTCAACTTCACATAAGTTATGCAGCTGCATTAAGTCAATGTCACTGTCAATAGCAGAGAGAGAGAGAGAGAGCAAGAGAGAGAAAGGGAGAGAGCAAGAGAGAGAGAGAGAGAGGGAGAGAGAGAGTCACCACCAAAGAACCAGTGGAAAATATACTAGAGGGTCACAAATCCCCCAAAAAGAAAGTAAGAAATCAGTAGGTGATAAGACAGTAGATACAACAAGAGCAAACATGAACAATAAGAGAAGAGAGAGAGAGAGAGAGAGAGAGAGAGAGAGAGAGAGAGAGAGAGAGAGAGAGAGAAAGAGAGAGAGTTAGTGTGTGAACTTTTGTACAGTTATGATGTTAAACAACCATAATGTCAGTATTGTTGAAATGCTGTTATTTTTGTTATAATTCATTCTGATAAAACGGATAATTTGATTTAGGCTAATAAGGACAAAATACGTTGTTTATTACATTTGATTTGACACATTGGTTAAACTGGGCTAAACTTACTCAGGGAGAAATATAGGGGAACTGTAACCTACTCACTTTGTTTCCTGCAAGATGTGCAGCTCTAGGTAATCTCAAATTGTTTAATTAAATCCTTCTTTCTTAACGAGTTTAGTTTTCATGATGACGTGTGGTGTTTCCGGGTGGTAGTTAGAAATAGCACGTGGTGTGAACAGGGTGAATTGTTTTCAACCAAGCTTAGCGACGCTCATATCAGGAAAAGTGGAGTAACAGCGACCCCTGCTGTAAGGAAACGGCACTCGTTTTGTTTTTGTTTGTATTGGAATATCTTGTATTTCCATAAAATACAAGTAGTCATATGTTTATGTAATGTTATAATTTATTGTTGAATGGCATGGATCCAAGCTGTTATTAATAGTGTACATGATAACAAAGGATAAACAATCATATTAATACATAATAAATCTCAGTGATGGACTTTGATCAAAAAAGTTGTCAATCAGAGAAACAATAATCTACACCAGATGGTGTTGGGTATTAATACGGTTTAATATGGTTTTTATAAAATGGTCGAATTAAAATATGTCACGCTTAAATACTGCACTGATACAAGCTTGTGTATTTGTGAGAAATGTGAGAAAGACAGATCGTCCTGTTGTACTTATTCTTTATCATTACTTATCACCATTTCCCCGCCATTTGCCCAATCACCCACAATATTTCATTTCTATTTTAGAATTGCAATTACCATACAGTTGTATTTTCCATATTTTCTATGTTGTATTTCTTCCTTGCAACAACATACCAAAATTCCATGTATGGGTAAACCTACTCAGCAATAATTCACATTCTGATTCAGATTCCTGATTCCAATTCCAGATTCCAATCCCGATTCTGATTCCAACCCGTCTCACACAGATCCAACCGTGACGAGGAGCGTAGCCAGGGTCGTCATGACGACCCCCCCGAACCCAGTGATGCGCACACGGGCGGTGGCGGCGTTGGGCAGGGTGTCGTTGTGGAAGGTCTTGTCAAACACGTAGGTGAGGATGGAGGTGACCCCCACGTAGGCCTCCTCACAGGCGGGCTGGATCTGCTCTTCTGGGAGCAGGTGGCCAAACTCCCCTGGAAGAGATCAAACACACACACACACACACACAGGGACAGATGTTTGAAAACGACCCTGGAATATCAGAACCAAGGAAAGATGTTTAAACGCTGGAATATCAGAACCAAGGTGATGTTTAAAAACAACCATATTTCCCGTCTACATCTTATATTATCTTATCTTATCAGACACAAGGAGAGATGTTTACGTACACTGACACTTAAAGTGGTTAATCTATGACTCTTTTTCATTTGAAGGTGATATTTAGAATGAGTGGTAAATATTCACAGAATTATACGTTTACATTTTTCTATTTTGAGTAAGAAATAACTGTGGTACGCTGTAACTGTCTTTTCTACAATAACTAGTTTTTGTAATAATAAAAAAACAATCTAAAAATGAACTAAGCAATGGTGTGGAGTGTGTGGATGATGGCTGGTTTAAGCAGCCTCACCTGGCCCGAGTCAGACTGATTGGACTCTGGGGCTGGCTGAGGCTGCACACCTGCATTGACTAATCAATTAAACCAGCCATCACCACACACACTCAGGGAGATCTCCTACATGGCAGCACGTTACACCTCCTGCTCTGTATCATTATACTCAAACTATGCAATAAACCGGTTCCAACATCACCACCCTGCGTCTTTGTTATGGAGGAGCCCAGTAAAAGCCCCCTAGGTGGAGTGTGCCAGCCACCTAGGTGGCATGTAGCATGGATATTGTTACAAATGGCATGTGTAAATATATATTTTGTTTTTAGCTACACATATACTTTGTATTATAGATTTATCGGTATATCGATTTCAAGTTAAACGTATTCCTGCATGGCTGCATTTACCTTAGTGGACGTGGTATGGTTTGTAGTTGGTGTTAAGACTCACCTTTATCCCTCAGCTCAAATGTGTAGGAGAAGGGAATACCCAGCAGCCTAGCCCAGTCTCTACTGGAGCCAGAGTTAGCATCTGATCAGAGCGGAGGAGAGAGGGAGGAGGAGAGAGGGGTAGGTGAAGAGGAGAGAAAGGAGGAGGAAGAGGGAGGAGAAGATGAGAAGAGAATGGAGGACGGGGGAGAAGGAGGTGGGGGAGGTGTAGGAGGAGGAGAGTGAAGGAGGGGAGGAGGAGAGGGGGGGAGGGAAGGAAGAAGAGGGCAGAAGGAGGGGTTGGAGGATGAGGAGGAGGGGGAGGAATTGAATAAGGAGGAAGTGGGGGTGGAGAGGAAGGAAGAGCAGGAGGTGAGGAAAGTAGGAGGACAAGAGTGGAGGAGGGGAATGGAAGAAAGAGGAGGAAGGATAGGAGGAAGGATGGGGTGGCAGGAAGAGGAGGATGGAGATGAGGATGAGGAGAGAGGAATGGAAGTATCACAAAGAACGACAATACTACAGTGTTAGTACGACTCTTTCATCACTAACTCATTGCTAACTTAATAAGCACTGTTAGAATACAGAGTAATAATTTAGTTTTAAATCTTTAATTCTTTAGTGGTCTTTGAGGAATTCAGCTGCAGTGAGTGTGGGAACGCGGCAGAAGGCGTGTGAACTTGAATTTACACACGTTGTTTATTGCTGTGTTGATAAGTATACTTTGTTATCTTCTGTGTTTGTGCCCCACACACAAACACACACACACGCACTCATACACAGCAAGTGAGGTCATCAGCTCAGAGAAGGGTGTGTGTGTGTGTGTGTGTGTGTGTGAATGAGGAGTTTGCTAATGTGTGTGTGTGTGTGTGTGTGTGTTTGTGTGTGTGGGTGTGTGTGTGGGTGTGTGTGTGGGTGTGTGTTTGTTCTTACACAGTACTTGTGGAGATGTTCCAACAGTGTACTCCATTCCGTATAACTTCTTCATCTCAGAGGCTGCTGCTTTGCCCACTGACACCTGGGTACACAAACACAGTACACAGTATCACTGCAACATGTTACTACAACTAACTACAAGTACAGTATTACTACAACCTGCTAATACGATATACATACCACACCAACATTCACACACACACACACACACACACACACACACACACACACACACACACACACACACACACACACACACACACACACACACACACACACACTCACATAAAGATCCCCCTCCCCCCCACACACACACATAAACACAAACACACACACACATGCACACGCACACGCACACACACACACAGACCAGCTCTTCGTAGTTGGGGGCTGTTATCTGGGGGTGTCCGTAGGGCAGGAGGATCAGCTGACCCGAGGAGTGGATGGTCAGGTAGCACAAGATCTGATCCACCCTCTTACCTTTAAGACACAAGATTAGCTAGAGAGTGATGAAGAGAACATAGAGTTTGTAACTAGCATGCTAACTGTTGTAGTGCTCACACGCAAAGAAAGGCAATGTATAAAGGTAGCGATATATAACGGTTCTCCGATGGCACCCCCGCTACGCAGTAGGGGCTCGAATCGGCAACCCTAGGCTTTGGAGACGCTCTTACTTGAACGCAGCCATTCAGGTCAGCGAAGAGAGCGTACTTAAGGCGTCAGGAGTGAGGTTTACCCTGCAGACACCTATTGCTCCGGTCCAGTAATTATATTAAATACTCACCCACAAAGTCTGTCACAGCCTTGGCCTCGGGTTCAGAGGTTGGAGACACGCCGCAGTACGTGTTGGCACAGCAGTCATCTGACACACCCACCGCTGGAAACATAGCGTCATCCATCAACCATCAATCAAACGTTTCTAAATGAGCTTTTCCTGCAAAACTGCAACAGAATGGACTACACATTATCTGACATACAGCACTACACTTGACTACAACTACACACCTGGCTGCACCCAACACTGGACTACTCTACGCATCATTGCCCTGTTGCCACAGCAACCGTGATTGGGGTTGCAATTGAAGAAGGATGGGTGGATGGATTTATGGATGGTGAGATAATTAGATACAATTATTGCAGTCAAGTAAAGCACCTAAACTTTGCTACTAGTGCGTGGTTTATTGTTGTTTAAGTTATAAATAAATAACCAAGCACAATGAATTAATATGTATTCATACGTATTATATCCACTTGAAGTCACTTTACTCACTCCCCCAGTTCGCGTTGAAATTTCTGTTGAGGTCGACGCCATGGCAACCACAACCTGGAGGAGGGAGGGACCTGGACTTCCTCCACAGACGATTCTACACACACACACACACACACACACACACACACACACACACACACACACACACACAAATGGATCCTTGGTCATACGGTCAGTTAATTTAACACAAAATCAGTAACATCCTCTTAACGTCGCATTATGAAACTCACGCTCTGATTGGTCCAGGAGTACATGTATCCGTCCACATTGAGCACAGGGGTCACATAGAGGTCAATCTTCTGCAGAAACTTGGTCAGCCTCACGTCACTTTTATTGTAAGACTGCACAATCTGAGGAGGAGCCCTAATTAATATTCATATTATTCACTATAGTAAACAGAAAAGGTATGTGTGAGGACTGTATCTATACATTTTTATGTGCACAGAATTGTGTGTATCTGCTGTATTTACTATTTGCAATTTATTATATAGTCATTTAGCAGATGCTTTTATCCCATTTAACTAACAGTAAATGTCAGATGCTTGTCATTCAAGGCATATTGGAGTTCAAACCCAGAACCTTTCTTCTGGAAGTCGACCACCCTAACAACTAGAAGACTGTCCTGCCCCCCCCCCCCCCCCCCCCCCCCCCCCCCCCCTCTGTTTGGTTGTGCTTCTACATGTGTACCTCTTTAACAAACCACTGGCAGAAGGCAGGAGCGATCCACTCTCTGGCGTGGATTCCACAGTCCACCCACATAGCCTTCTTCTCCAGACCCTCGGGCTCCGGCAGACCCACCTGGAGAGACCAGAACCTCAGTCACACAACCATTACAAGCACTTTCATAATCTACCGAAGTGGGAGCGTCCACCCAGATGTGCGATGGGTGGATCAACTACCCGGTCCCCTCCCTGTAGGACTGTACCAACTGGTAGGCCGGTATGCTGATCTATCTTTCTATTAAAACCTGGGTGGATACTCCCTCTTGTGATGTCAATAGTTGATCGAATTTTAAACGGATAATCAATTTCAGACCTGGTGGTGAAATTGAGGACTTTTTCATTAACTTTAGTACCTTCCACCTGCGATTCAAGCTGTATTTTGATGTTTCGCCATCATTTTAGTTACAGTAAGCTACCTTTTCAGTTCAAGGAAAGAAAGAAAGAAAGATAGACAGACTGAAAAGGGTTAGTAAACGACAAACCTTGAGTAGCTTAATGTCTCTCTTCTCGTATGTCTGGCCGTAGACGAGGGAGGACACCAGGTTAGGGTTCCACTTCTCCACACTGTCCATCCAACTGGAGATCTACAGAGACATAGTGTGAGAGTGAGAAAGAGAGAGATATAGAGATCTTACCTGTTCTATAGTGTGATACCAGGTGAACCTTACCTGTTCTATAGTGTGGTACAAGGTGTACCTAACCCGTTCTTCAGTGTGGTACCAGGTGTATCTTACCTGTTCTATTGTGGACCCGTTAAACCTTACCTGTTCTATAGTGTGGTACCAGGTGTACCTCACCTGTTCTATAGTGTGGTACCAGGTGTACCTTACCTGTCTATAGTGGGGTACCAGGTGGACCTTACCCGTTCTATAGTGGGGTACCAGGTGTACGACATTACCTGTTCTATAGAGTGGACCAGGTGTATCTTAACTGTTCTATAGTGTGGACCAAGTGTACCTTACCTGCTATCTAACATGCTAAAGGTATACCTTACCTCTTCCATAGGATGATATCTGGTGTAGTTGTAATTCCATGTCCACTCTGCAACTCCCAGTGACAAACTGTCACCAAACAGTAAGTTCAGAGTATTATTAAACATATCACGTGCGGTTCATCTTTAAATGAGACATTTATATTTAGCAGTAGTGATAGCAGAAAACGGAATTCGAGTTTTATACATCATTTTATAACATTTAAAACATTACAACGTTTTTCACAGTGTAGAATTCTTGTATTCCTTATGATATTCCTTACAATGACAAGGCAGAAAACCACATCAAGGTAGGCCTACTTCAGGTTCGACTTTGGTCCAACTATTTATTGGAGTCATATACACTTAAATAGAATAAATAGAAATAACCCTAATGTAACATAACTATAGATAAATATTAAGAGGTAATCAAAGAACCTCTCCGTCTTGTTCAAACTAGGTTACACAACCATTAACACAAACAAACCAAAGCACTTATTCTATAAAGCGTCTTTCTCTCCATAAATGTAAATGCCGCTGGTGAATATAAAGCTGAAGGACTCACCTGATCTTTAAGTTGACATGAAACAGCAGCAGAAGCACCAGCAACCTAGAGGGCCGTGTCATTCTCCCACTGTATTTGCTACTTTCACAGACAATTGGACAAAAGCGACTGTATTGTTCTGATCGCTGCTGTTTACTGAGACAGGCGACCTCTGTCATGTACAGGAGCTTAATGACGACCGGCGTCTTTACAAGCACAGGTGTCATTTATTACCTCTTTTTTATTTACCTCACTACACTTTACTCCTTCTGTCCAGCAATGTAACAGTAAACCATTTTTAACACATAATAACAACTGTCTTTGATAGTAGGGTTTTATATGATTCTCAATGTGCATTAAAATATACTTCAAAATAATGTTGTTGCAAGAGGATTAGCTAAGAATCCAACCTGATGTGAAACAGCAAAACAACCTAATAGTCTGATTTCCAGGTCCCTCTAAAAGTACGTAACTCATGGACGCAATAAAGGTTGTTTGGTCTGGAAACGTGGATGTATGTAGTTTGCCTTGAAACTTAACGTTTTTAGAGAGACCCAGTAATCTGACTATTAGGTCGTTTTAATTAGGTTGAAGAATGTGATGTTTTTATAAGCATAACATTGCAATGATTTGATCTTTAATAACTATATACCATCACTGTGAAGGCATTTATTTTTATTAGTTTGTAGTAGTAGTAGTAATAGTAGTAATAGTAGTAGTATAAGTAATAGTTATTATTTTTTTACTAAATGATCAATGTATCCTCTTGAAATACTTCTTATTCTGAGTCCCAGTCCATTACAAGTTCAAGTTCAAGTATAATCATATACATTTTATTTAATATTTTTTAATGTGTGTATATATATATATAATGCAAGATCTGCATAATGCACCTGACGACTATAAGACAGTAGCAGGCTACAGAACAACACACACACACGCACACACACACACACACACACACACACACACACATACAAACACACACAACACACACTGAAGGAATGTCCTCCTGTGGGTGAAAGAATGAAGTATTCATTCTCTCTCTCTCTTTCTCTCTTGTTAACTCTGCTGACAGCCAGACTTTACCACCACCATAATGTAATATAGATAGTGAGTGGGGGAGGGGGGATAGAGAGGGAGAAAGAGATAGAGAGAAAGAGATAGAGGGGGTGAGAGGGAGGGAGATTCCTTTAAACAGGAGAGAGGGAGGAGAGATGAGCGAAAGAGAGTCAGAAAGAGAGAGACAGAGAGAGAAAGAGAGAGACAGAGAAAGAGAAAGAGAGAGAAAGAGAGAAAGAGTGAGAGAAAGAGAGAGAGAGAAAGAGAGAGGGTGAAGAGAGATAAGGGGCGTGAAGAACAAGTTATTAAATTACCTCTCCTTTAGGGAATTTAGAAACAGCTAGCATTTGGAAACCTTGTCACTAGCCTTGTTAGCTTCCGTGTAGCCTGGAGGTGATGAGGTATGGCCGATGCTGGGCTGTCTTGACATGATATAGTCTTTAGAACTTGTAGTTTGCCCTGATGGGTGCTGTGTACACCATGTGCTGCTTTCCTCACTACATGCAACACAACAGAGACGAGAACAACTCTATTCTACGGTATGTTTCATAGGCCTACTACGACAGTCACAGAGAGTGGATGACTAAGCTACATTTATTTTACTGATAGAAACCAGAGTAGATAATAATGTAAAGTATAGGCTAAACATGCATCAGTCGCTGGTATTACAGTTTTCAGAAATCTCTTAATTTTGCAATAAAAATGTATTGCTAAACTTAAATCGTACTTTTGTATTCTCTATAGTAGTAAATAGTTATCTTTCTATACCCATTTTATTTGAATGAATGTTTTTTTTAATTACGTTGCCACAATAATTTCATTGTCCAGAATCACCTGGTGTTCTACTGTGCTTTTCATAATTATAACACTTACACTTATTTGTTCCCAGTATGAGGAAGACCAATACACCCAAAGCGCCAGCGCCTGCACCCAGTGACTCCCGCGACCCAGCTGAGGAGGGCGTCTTTGGGTCGAAACCGTCCAAGAGTCCATCCCCTGATCCCGTGCAAGGGAGGGAGCCACAGCCCGCTCCTACAGCAGCAAGCTCCTCCAAGATGGAGTCAGACACAGAGCTACAAGCCTTCTTAGACTTAAGAGACCAGACAGACCACAATACAGAGGTGAGAGACAGACAGACAGACAGACAGACAGACAGACAGACCAGAACACTGAGGTGAGAGACAGACAGGCAGACAGTCAGACAGACAGGCAGGCTGAAAGACAGACATACATACATACATACCAGAACACTGAGGGGAGAGACAGACAGACAGGCATAAAGGTGACAGACCGGCAGCCAGGCAGACAGGCAGACAGACATACAGACATGGATTCATTCATTCATAATATTTACAATCTGCATGGAGGCCTCTGATAAACACACACGCATACACGCACCTAATGTATAGATGCACATCTGTACCGGCTCCACTGATAGACTCATGCTTAATGTTTGGGGAGCTATCTAGACTGTGCACAGGTCCCTGAGTAACAACATGGGACAAGTTTGATTGAATCTAGACGAGACCAGCACAACCTATTAACATGTAACTTTCTCATTATACAACTCTGCTTCTGCACATGGACATCATTTGGTTAGGAAAAGCTTTAGTAGGTAAAAACTATAGGCTACATAATATAGCTTTATATGTATAATAACTATGCAGTTATAATTGAATGTATAATGTTTTATTTTTATTTTTTAAGTGCAGTTAATAATGAAGTAGGTCTTCTTAGGAACTGTATTTTAACCTAACCAAATAACTGCCAGACTGCCAGAGTGGCAGAATTAGTAGATGGGAGTTCATCTCTGTACGTATAGGTAAACACATTGCAGAAGGGTTTATTCAACCTACAGAGAGAATACAGGAACATTATTTACATTAATTGTGTTCATTTTCTGGTCTAAGAGAAAATCAATCTCAGCTTTCTTTAATTCATCATCGAGTGTTCCGATGTCTGCAATCACAGTTATCTTACGTGTTCATACTAACAGAGAGTTCATGATACTCTGTTAGTATTGAAGATTTGAATCCCTCCATCTCGTCTATCTACAATCCTTTCTCCCATTTTCTTCCTCTCTCTCTCTCCCTGCCCCCCCCCCCCCCCCCCCCCCCCCCCCGAGAAGATTAGAGTTAAACCCATGTTATTGCATTCATCTTCATTTATTAATTGCTGATTAGGAATTATGATCTAGCTGACATATGCTTTACTATGTCCTCGCTCTCTAAGATATTGTTTTATTCAAATGTGTGTGTATTTTAAGTAATGTTGGAAGAAACCAAAATACTTTCTTCCCCAAATACATAAACAGTGCATCTCCGCCTACGTCAGGGATCTTTTAACCTGTTCACTGCGTCCGAATAGTCTAGTAAACAGCCCGTTCTCAGTAGTGCACACAGTGGGGACATTGTCCCCACTGTTTCTTAGTCAAAATATAAGAAGTCTGGCTCTCAATTTAAACAGAAAAAAAGGAGTGTGTTCTTTCAGAGGGTCAATTCTAGCGTAACAAGGAATGTGTAAGGATAAGATCGAGAAGAAATGACAAAGATTTCCATCTATAAATTATGACTTTTTATTCTCTCAAACTGACTGTTGATACAGACATTGCTGTATCAAAATGTGAGTAAGAAGTCACTTAAAAGTGACTTGTAGTTAGTTTTGTAAATTTGGAGCAAAAGCATACATCCTAATAGCTGCTTTAAAAAATAACTGCAAAGCCATCTGTTATTTTTCTTTTCATGTGTGTGTGTGTGTGTGTGTGTGTGTGTGTGTGTGTGTGTGTGTGTGTGTGTGTGTGTGTGTGTGTGTGTGTGTGTGTGTGTGTGTGTGTGTCTAGGAATGGGAGAAACTTAATTACGACATACATTCTCTTCGCTACACCAGACGGGAGGTCTGCACTCGATGGAAGAAAATACTACTGCAGCTCGGTCAGACATTTGATCTGTCCTCTAGTCTCATTGTATCGTATCCCATGTTGCAATTTTATTTTCGTTACAAGCAATATTGTTTGAATCTGACAGAAGTCGATCAAGTTAGTCAAAGATGTGTCATCTGACATACTTAGCCGACATTTTGTGTTATTGTGATTTATTAAGTCGATATCTCTTGTTAACTTAAGCTCTCCACAAACTTAACCTTCAACTAACTTCATCTTGGCTCTTACTAGGATTTGACCAATGAGGACACATAACGTGGCTCATGAATAGATAATTCCCCAAACCATCCTAGATTGAATTCCTCACGTTTTGTGACAATACTCACCCTGGCAACTAGAGGGCAATGTCGCCACAGCAGGTCAGCAATTAGTGCCTATGGAGCCGAAAGCAAAGTAATTCCTTCGTCCTTTCCTCATACACTTCCTTCTCTCCTTGCTTCTGTTATTTCCTATTATACAGTCTATACTTCTTTCTCTTGTCTTGACATCTTTTCTCTCGAATGGCCCCCCAAATTATTTTCTCCCTGCAGGTTATGTTATTTACTTTACATTGTTTTGCAATTTACATATATATTTTGGTGTGTTTTAGTTTCTGTTATCGATTTGTTGTTTTTCTATCTTCACAAACAAGGCATTCTGCCTCAGGAAGATGAATAAATTACTCTGAATGAATGTGAAGGTTACCAGACCGAGGTGGAGTCCTTGATGAGTATGAACGCCCAGAGACAGAGAGACCGGCGGGGGAGTCTGCGGAGAGCCGAGGAGCTGCTTCAACATCTGCGGGACCACAGCGCTCTGTTTCCCCTTGGTGGCGGTCCGCAGAATAGATACCTCCACGTTATGGTACTACATACGTACATACACACATACATACACACACACACACACACACACACACACACACACACACACACACACACACACACACACACACACACACACACACAAACATCCACATGTGTTTACACACAACATAACTAAGCAAGTACACGCACATGCAATCTCTTAAAAGCTGCATATTTATATTTACTATTTAGTCATTTCGATTTAGCAGACCCTTTTATCCAAAGTGACTTACAGTGAATTCAGATGTCATTAAGGATCTTCTGTAATCTTGTGCAGGGATGCCTACAGGTTAGGGTTAGGGTTTGACATGTAGACACTGACACACTTTTAAATTATAACTTAAATCTGCACTATGTAACTTTTTCTACTGCAGCCATCTTACCCTATTGAAATATCTGAAGTAAGTTTCCCAAGAATAAAATGCACCCATCCACAAATCAACTAGTTCTGTGAAGTTTTCTCTATGAATTGTTCTTCTTCTGGTGCTCAGAAGTAAACATTCCCATTAGCAATTAGATGTTGCTAATGGGAAAACGTATTAACCTGGATAAAACTCCATCCGTCTGAGTTGTATCCATTCCTCATCTTACTCTCCCCCCAGGACTGCCTGGTGTCGCTGGACAGTGCTGAAGACTTCATCAGACTGGCCACTGAGAAATACCCCAAAAAGAGAGAGCAATAGAGAGAGAAAGGGAGGGAGAGGAAAAGGGGGGAGAGAAAGTGAGTGTGTGTGTGTGTGTGTGTGTGACAAAATTGGTCACATTTTTTATTAACTTGTCCATCGTGTATGCATCGCTCCCTTTCAACAATACAAGTGTGTTGCCGTTATTCAAAGCATCCTGTTGTTTGTGATATCGTGTAATTTGCCTACATTTGTGTTCGTAATGACACAATAGTTCTATGTGATATTAAAACAATCGCTTCTGTGATTATTTGTCTTTTATGGCTCCCCAACCTAACAATATTATCAGTTTAATACTTGGGTTGAATCAATTAAGAAAGAGGTGGATATTTTCCAGTTATTCAATATTTAAAGTGCCACGCTTTTATATAGGACTCCAAGACCCTTAGGATGAAAATTAATTAATTTTACTTTCTTTCGCTTCATATTTGTTTCGACCAATCATGTTGCTGGAAGGGGTTATCAGAAAGCCCGTAATTGGCCAACACAAACTCGGCCAGCAGTAGTTAACTGTAGAAAAGTGACTGTAGGCCGCTGTAGAAATTAATTTATTACAATCCCTTTCTGAAAGCTTCGTCGACTTGCCCAATGACTTATATCGAAAGGAAACGATATGTATGTCTTCATTGTTGTTGTTGTTCTTGTCATGTTCTTATTATGAACCGGGCAACTGGCGTTCACAGCTCATAGGAAGTAAGAACAGAATTTGTGTTGCAGCATTGCGGGTTAATGTCATGGCCGTCTCTCAGCCTACATACAGTTCTCTAGAAACTAAACCATGACATGAAAACCACGCGAAAACGAAACGTCACGTGCCCTAGTTTCGTCGCACTGTTTTCATTGTGAAAGCATGATTAAGAACTGCATTTAAATGGACTGGTCCATTACATCTTTTAAATGGAAACAGAGAAATGAGCTACATTTTCTATCCTCTACAGGTGGCATGTATTTCACCATGTCGTTTGTTCTGTTCCCACTGGGTAAAGTACAATCATTAAACACTTTTTTGTATTTAATCGAACAAAACTACATACTCGTTGCTCCAACACATTACAATACTCTACTCTAAAGTCTACCCGAAATGAAAACACACAAAAAAAAGACTATTGTTCTGTTTATGTTTTTGACGTGCATCCTGCTTGTTACACATCTTCTATATTAATTAGTGTGAGTGCGGATATCCTAGTCTGTTTGTAGAGTAAGTCATCTCTGACTTGTATTTGCCACGATCGGTGCCTCCCTGGGAAAGAGGTTGGAAGGTTGGAGACGGTGAGGTAAAGAGAGGTCAAGTCCCCGACCAATCAGCGTTTCTTTACTTACCAGCCAGCTCTATCATTTTGGTGTTTCAACCTCATTAATTCAGTAGTAGACTAGAGTCTTGTCTGTCTCCCATGTCTGTCCGTCCCGTTCGGCAAACACAGACAGGGTGAGGTCTGTGGAAATAATGATGTGGCCGTAATGCAATGAGCCTGTTCCCACTCAGTATACTCCTCATCTTTCTACCAGACCACCCCCACCCTTGACAGCAGCCGGAGTGTTCCCCTGCTACAAATAGAGACGTTATGCAACTGGTGTGTAGTCTAGTGGGGTCTCCGCATGGTCTGGCTCTACTCTGCTCTGAACGACTGGATAAAATAAACCTAGAATGATGTCTAATGCAGTGATATCCTGCGGTTCCAGGGGGTACTTTTAGATTTTTCCTTTTTAATGGATGGATCAGCCTACCTAACCTACCCAGTGGACTGTAGCAACTGGTAGGTTGATCTATCCATCATACATTTGGGTGGACACTCACGTGTGATGTCACATGTGTATACATATTGAAATGGCCATATGAATGTCATGTTCCGATGCATAATGCACATTTATGCATCTACATTTTTTCGTTCTGCTGTCCGTTGCTTTAAGGTCCCATGTCCCCGTGTTCAAGGGTCACCGTCTTTTTGTGTGGCTCTACTGTGCTGCTTTGTTTGATAAGAAAGAAGTGGAGTTTAACCACCAGTGGCTGTAAGGGTCTGGTGACATCACAGAAAGTAGGTTTTAGACTGCTTGTGAGTCATCGACAAGATACCCAGACAGACCTCTGTCGTCAACCACCTGGAACATTTGATGGTGCCTCTCAGTGTGTATGTATGTGTGTTTATTAGAGTGTTTGTCAGTGGCAACTGTGTGTGTCAATGTGAGTGGCTACTGTGTGTGTGTGTGTGTGTGTGTGTGTGTGTGTGTGTGTGTGTGTGTGTGTGTGTGTGTGTGTGTGTGTGTGTGTTTGTGTGCATGTGTGTGACCAGCCACCTGTTTCCCTTGGCCCGGTGCCCAGCTGGGGGGATTCAGTTTTGATGCTACAAATGGATGGACAACCAGTAACACACACACACACACACACACACACACACACACACACACACACACACACACACACACACACACAGGTACACTCACACACGCATATATACATACATATACACCAGGGGCGTTGCCGTCCCCAAGATAACCAAACACACACTGAAGTAAGTGAAAATCTCTCTAGGTTAGAATGGCTACAAGCAGGGCACTACATTGAACGCTCTATGTAAAAACGTATTGTGCATGACTCAACAGTGAACACTAAACAGGAAGTAAGGGTGCTATCACACAGGAAATGGGGGTTCAAAAAGCCAGGAACGAGAAGAGGAGGCGAGTTCTTAGAACTGATGGGAGACGAAGCAATGTCTGCAGAAAGTTACACAAAGGTGATCTAACAGCTGCTTTGAGAAATAAACACAACAAATGTATCGATAATTGACTAAAGTGACCATTAGCAGCCAATGCAATATTTTGGATAAACACTTTGAGTTGAGAATGTATCACGTATTCTTCGCATGTTTTTTAAGTTTTGATTGCATGTTAGTTATGCTCTGTAAAGGTGCACTAAAGTGATAGCCATTGTGCATGTGCAGTATGGATCCAGCAGCAGGTACGAATTGGGACGTGACAATGTGGAACAGCAAGGCAGGGATATATGTTATGTCTGTTGCCATAGCACCCAGGCCCTGGATGTTGTTATCTGACTTGTTTCTTCCTCTGTAAAGCAGTATTCCAATGAGGGATTAGGACTCCAAAAATAAATTATATTACAAATTAAGATCAAACTAATATATATATATATATAGTTACATGTATTCATCCATTCAGCCAACCCACAACAACATAGAATATTAACAACAAGACAGCAATTTCGCTTTTTTAGAAAGATTGTATAAGATTATACAAAGATAAAGATATTTTGTTGTAATATTGAATAGTAACAGTAAAGATTAGCGATAGACTATATAAACAGGGGAAATCCATTTTGAAATCCATTTCAAAAGTTCAACTATTTAATGCTGCTGAGTCAACACAAACACACACACACACACACACACACACACACACAGACATATGCGGTAAAGGTTATGCAAATCAACATCCTGTGGGATTTTACCCTATGATTTTACTATCAGTACATGACATGTGTATCACAAACAGACACACACACACGCGCAAACACACACAACACACAAACCAGAACACCCAGAGCATATGTGTAAGCGTGAAGAAGCTCTTTCCTAAGCTACACAGGGAAACTCATGCTCTTTGTTTACATGAGTTCCACAGAATGAGAACATGAGACAATAGTATAAATTGGAAACAAAACGGCCCTTCTCTGATGCTTCACCCTGGAGGAATCCCCACTAGCTCACTCTCTCTTTCTCTCTCTCTCCCTCTCCCTCTCTCTCTCTCTTCTCTTACTCTCTCTCCCTCTCTCTCATTCTCTCTCTTTTTTCTCTCTCCCTCTCCTATCTCTCGTACTTTCTTTCTCTCTTTCTGTGTGACGTAAAGAGAACACAAAAAACAACACACACTAGTGTTAGTGTGTGTGTGTGTGTGTGTGTGTGTGTGTGTGTGTGTGTGTGTGTGTGCGGGTCTGTGTCTGTGTGAAAGAGATTGTGGTTGTTATTTAGGAAATTCCTGAGATAGCAATGTGTTTTATCTGCTAAATTGACGGATTCATATGATTATAACATTTGGAAACACCATGGTGCTTGTTTCCAGGAGAGTGACAGAAACATACCATCTTCTGTGGAATTCAAATGGAGATTTTTAGTTTTCTGTTTTGTCAAGTTCTGTGTGTATGTTTCTGTTTGTGTGTGCGTGTGTTTGTGTGTGTGTGTGTGTGTGTGTGTGTGTGTGTGTTTGTCACCATAATTAAAAAATTATAAGAGACTACTCTAGTATTTTGTCTATTTACAATTGTAACTAAATAAGTTTTGTACTTATTTAGTGTTTTGTGTTACGTCCTTATTCCAATGTATATTTTATCAAGGGAAAATAAGAATGGAATAGGGTCAAACCACTGACTAAAACACTATAATTCACTATTTGTATTATTATATGCATACTTTATTTGCATGTTTGTGTAGGTCCTATATATGCACATTTTAACGTGTACACTTATTTATTTTTGGTAACATTTAGGCATCGATAGGCATCGATAGGCCTATTCGCAGTGCCTTTACTGTGTTTTATCTGGGTTGTATATGTTTAACGAATACATATTCTATTATATGTTATGGTGAGAAGAGCAATACCAAGAGAAACAATTTCACCTAGGATAAATTAAGTAAGGGGCCTAATCTGAATCTGAATTATTAGTAGGTTATTAGTCAATTCAACCACTCACGACGTGTGACTGACGTTTCAAATGAGAACAGGAAGCGATCCTAGTAACCTGGCAACACAAAAACCCTCATCGACCAATCACAGGTCTTCCCTCGGCGCATTGATACAACCAAATTTAAGAACGAATTGATTCAAAAATCCCCCTAATTCCATTTATCGTCGACTGAAATTGGACCTGAAGGTAATATAGAAATTACCTCCTATAAAACTACATAATTTATACTTTGCAACTATTTAAATGCACGTTGAATAATCAAGAGGGACTGTATTGTGAGGGCTGGCTGTGTGTGTTCCTGCGAGGTTGTCGTTCGGCATATAAAGTCCTGCTCTCAGCTGCTGGGAACGAGTTTCTACATTGCAGTCTGCTGTGTTTGGCTTTGGTACTGGATTATATGGAAGTATCTGCACGAATGCAAACTTTCCTCAGTCTTTTGTAATTCGACTTCTATCCGTGGAAGCCTTTGGAACCGTACGTACTGTTTTAGTAATTACATGGAGAAATGACCTGCTTTGGGCGTTTAAACCTTTCACGTGTCATGACATTTTTTTTGCTGATTTCGCCTTTCCTGACCCGTGATACCGATACCGTCCCCCGGTTTAACTTTTAACTGTGGCGTTTTATTGCTCAAAGTGTTTTGAGTTTTGATCGAGAGGTCTACTTAGTAGGCTACCCTATGCTGTCGCGTTCGTGATGAATGAATTCATTAATTAACAATCTAACCAGCTGACGTTAAGCGCGCGACCGCAGTAGTTGAGCTTGACGGGTCCTTTTTAAAATGATATCGATGATGTGGTGTTCTTTGACTTGTATCACTATTAACGTTAGTATGGTGTTTAAATTACATGGATTTTTTTTAATACATTAAGGTCTTTCAACATTATGTAACGCAACTAAATATTTACACTTGGACGTTTTGCGTCTTCTAACTGGGTTTTAATATAAATGTATTAATTACTAAGGGGGAAATTAGGCAATTAAGGAATGCTGATACGGACGAGAGTAGAAGTAGTGTGTAAGAGAACAGGGGATAGTGTTTTTGAATACCCATCGTTTTGATTGACTCGTATTTAATTAATAATAATCGGTTGTCGTGGTGAGTTATTAAAACTCGTGTATTCCCGTCGCGGTTCTGGAACGGCTCGCTGGTGTGGTCCGCTCTTCTGGAAGCCACGCGCCCCTTTCCCCTCCCCCCTAACCCTCTGTTACGCAGCCAGGTGAGTGTGGTGTGCGCCCCGTTACACACCGGTGAGCCCATAAAGGTCAAAGATCGTTCATTCTTTATGATTAGGCTATATTACCGTTTGCCTTTCTCAGAATGTTGACTACTACAGCAAAGCCTATGTTTAAAAATATATATATATATAAAGTGCATTCTTTAAATCAAGCAGTTAATGGAATATATATATATATATATATATATATATATATATATATATATGTATATGTATATGTATATATATGTATATGTATGTATGTGTGTATATATGTGTATGTATGTATGTGTGTATGCTTGTGCAATGTTTTTTGGTGTCCTTTCCTCCCAGTTTATCAGAACTCTTATTCTTGGGTGTAATAGATATATAAATAAAAATAGTTGTGACATTGATTTTGTTCTCTTTTCTTCTCTCCTGCCAGTTTATCTGCACTCTCTGATTGGAAGATGGCTACAATGGCGACCAACCTGCTGTCCTGGGAGCAGGTGAGCCGCCTGGACGAGGTGCTGTCGGAGGCAGTGCCCGTGCATGGCCGGGGCAACTTCCCCACGCTGGAGGTGCGCCTAAAGGACATTGTGGCGCGCGTGCGCTCGCGCCTGGAGCGCAGCGGCGTGCGCGTGAAGGACGTGCGCCTCAACGGCTCGACGGCCAGCCACGTGCTGGTGCAGGACGTCGGCTGGAGCTACAAGGACCTGGACGTCATCTTCCGCGTGGACCTGCCCCGCGAGTCAGAGTTCCAGCTGGTGCGCGACGTGGTGCTGGGCACGCTGCTGGACTTCCTGCCGGACGGCGTGAACAAGGAGCGCATCACGGCGGTGACTCTGAAGGAGGCCTATGTCCAGAAGCTGGTCAAGGTGAACACGGAGCAGGACCGCTGGAGCCTCATCTCGCTGTGCAACAACAACGGCCGCAACGTGGAGCTGAAGTTCGTGGACACGCTCCGCCGGCAGTTTGAGTTCAGCGTGGACTCGTTCCAGATCGTGCTTGACTCTGTGCTGGCGTACTACGAGCTGTCGGGGGCGCCCATGTCGCCCGCCTTCCACCCGTCGGTGGTGGGTGAGAGCGTGTACGGCGACTTCAGCGCGGCGCTGGGCCACCTGCGGGGCAAGCTGATCGCCACGCAGCGGCCCGAGGAGATCCGCGGCGGCGGGCTGCTCAAGTACTGCAACCTGCTGGTGCGCGACTTCCGGCCCACGGACGCCGATGAGTTCAAAGCGCTGGAGCGCTACATGTGCTCTCGCTTCTTCATTGACTTCCCCGACGTGGGCGAGCAGCAGCGCAAGGTGGAGGCGTACCTGCACAGCCACTTTGTGGGCGAGGAGCGCTGCAAGTACGACTACCTGATGATCCTGCGGCGCGTGGTGGACGAGAGCACCGTGTGCCTCATGGGCCACGAGCGGCGCCAGACCCTCAACCTCATCTCGCTGCTAGCCTTTCATGTGCTGGCAGAGCAGAACGCCATCCCCGACGCCTCCAGCGTCACCTGCTACTACCAGCCTGCGCCCTACGTCCGCGACCACAACTTCAGCAACTACTACGTGGCCAACCAGAACATTCCCACGTGGCTGCCGTGCAACTGACGCAAACGGACAAGCATGCACACAAAACAGACAAAAAACGTATTCATGAAATGAGCAAAAAAAAAATGGCCACATGCCGGGACAGTGGCCGCCGCTGGCGTTGGAGACAGAATTGTTGCAGAGAAAAAGTAAAAAAAAATAATAAAGACAATATCTGGGCCATAAAAAAAAAGCTTTCTTTTCCTGTGAAGGCATAGAGGACTGAGAACTGGCAAAGTGTGTCAAAGACTCAATCCTTGCGTGTCGAAATGCCATCCAATCCAAAGTGATCTATTTTGTATTTAAGTGTTATTTGGATAATTTTGTTTTTGGTTTTCTTTTTCAAATCTTTATTGATAATGGCTTCCTCTTGTGCCTTATAGCTCCTCTGGGTTTGCACGTTTCAGTTGACTATGGTCCATCTTTAAAAAGGAAGGAGGATGAGAATATGGCCTTAATGATTATAATTTTGAGTAATGTAACGAAATGAAGCATAAAAAGCTCAATCAATATAAAATGTATACTTGGAAAAAAAAAGAGAAATGCAGAGCACTGGTGTAAGGTCAGCCTTTAGAAAAAAAGTGGTTGTTGTAAAGTTGAGCGTCACGCTGTATCGTGGGTTTAGGCAGTCTTTAGAGTCTGGTTAGAGGCTTTATGATTGGGAGGGGTGACAGACCGCGGTTTATTTTTAATTTTGACGTGGAAATACGAGAAGGACTTCCAAGATGGTGTCTCCCCCCCCAGGGATGTGAGGACGTGTGTGTGTGTGAAGGAAATGTCTTCATTTGTCTTTTGGGGATCTTGTCCACTCTAGCATTGACTTGTGGAGGTGTACCCCCCCCCCCCCCTTCTAGGTCCTTTCTCTCCCCAGGAGACGGAGCCTGTCTCTGGGAAGCAGGGTTCCTGGTAGTTGTGGCGGGTTGGAGGACCGCATGGCAGCCGGTGCCTTCCCTTATAAGGAGCAGCACATGGCAGCCAGAGAGGCCGCATACAGGGAGTCCCGGACGGTAGTCTATAATTATCTAGTTTTTGGGTTGAGTTTGCGTGGTGCGCCCACCTCGTCACACGGGGCGGCTGAGTTAACGTTTGGGGAGGGGGTGGGGGTAGTGCATTTTCTTTGTTGTTGCCCCTTTTCGGATCATGTGTTTGGCTAAGGATGGGCTGCTGAACAGGGTTCACCAGCCAGGAATTCCTCTCCCCTTTTGGTATAGCAGGGAGGTGGGAGAGGAGAGAAGCAGGGGGGTTCGGGGCATAGCTGTTATGTGAATCCAAAGGTCCTGATCACCCGCTGACTGCCCCCCCCCCCCTAGCATCCATTCAGCTACCAGTTGTACTCCAATGACCCCCTCCCCTCTTGGAAGTCACTTAGAAGAGGGAAGTTGTTTTTGGACTCCTGGTATAAGTGATTACCCTGACCCCTCTCAGTGGTGTTTATATACCTGCATTGGCTCCTATTTTGTGTGTGGCAGTTTATGTATGTGTTATTGGTCTGCTTGAGAGGTTTTGTCTGGCTAATTGGATGTGGTTATGGGGTAGGAGAAGGCTAGGCCTCAAATGTAGCAGAGCTCTGATGTTATGGAGTTATCCTCTACATCTATTGTCTTCCAGTAGTTAGGCGTTAAGCACAGGCCACATGCCTCTAGCACCACCAGCAACAAATCCTTAGTGCCTTTTTATTTTTATTTTGACAGTTTCGTTGCAGCAGGAAGTCTTAATGCGGTCAGCAGTCTAGGGCACTGCCCCACTTCCCAACCGTACCGGACTCAGCTAACGGGGTTAAAAACGCATGTACAGGATTGGCATTTCGTTGCTTGGTTGTTTGCCATTATTATAAAAATGCTCCCCATTTGAGACCCTTACTGTGCCGGTTAGATGGCCCCTCTAGTCACTCCTGTAGCCCTTCATATTGTCTGTTAATGTTGCCATACAAGACTATTGATCTTTGTACGTCCACTGTGTACAATCTCTCCTCCACTACACAACACTAATGGGGTCAAAGTGTCTAGTGTGAGACCCTATCTCTGTGGCTGCTTTGTGCAGGTCATTGTCAGGAATTCTTAAATGAGTTCTAGAAGATGCCAAGCAGCCCGGTGAGCTTGTGTCCCTCAGGAAATGGCTGTGCAGCAACCTCTGGTTAGGCTATGGTAAAGCCCCCTCACCCACCCACCCAGCAAGCATGGAAGCATAAGGTAATGTTGGATGGATTGGTGGCCAGCTCGGTGTGATTGCATTTTAGGTGGTTCTTCAAGGGTTTACAACTTCCAGGTTTTTCAGGTGGCTGTGGGTTTGACTGCCCCCCCCCCCCCCCCCCCCCCCCCATATGTTTTTATGTGAGAAAATGGCTGCTTTGTTTTGGGTTCTCCTGAGCGAGCTTCTAGACATTTTTCTTTTTGTTTAGTTTTTTACTAGCAAGACATATTTTACTGTGGCACAATATGGATTCAGCCGTTCCCCGGTCAGATTACTTCACAACATTTTTTGTTTGTTTCTTAGGCTTTGTCAACCGCTTTTGGATACAACTACAGCCCAACCCCAGACTGCTAAAGTGTGTGTGTGTGTGTGTGTGTGTGTGTGTGTGTGTGTGTGTGTGTGTGTGTGTGTGTGTGTGTGTGTGTGTGTGTGTGTGTGTGTGTGTGTGTGTGTGTGTGTGTGTGTGTGTGTGTGTGTGTGTGTGTGTGTGTGTGTGTGTGTGTGTGTGTGTGTGTGTGTGTGTGTGAGAACCGGGAACTTTCCTGTGGTTAGCCAGTCCTGCGCATCAGGAACATGGACAACCTTACTAGTGCTCTCCTGTTGCGCTGCATGGAGAGCTGAGGGAATAACGCGGCACCGTGTTTACGGTATGCAAGCGTGGATGTATGCTTGTGTGTGCATATAAACAAGAAAAAGTGGGGAAAATATGAAGTGTCACACTATCTAAATATATTTTTGAAATGGTGATCAGTAAGCGATTGTGTGTCAGCTTTTGACTAGGATGGTTACCAACGTTGTACTATTTCATTTATTTGCAGCACCTTTACCTCATGCTAGTTTACCTTTGGAAATGTATATCAAGAAAATGTGTTTGAAGACTTCAATGAATAAAGTATTGAACCACATCTCCTTTTTAACAAGTTGTATTCATATTTATTTTTTTGTTACAGTTGTGGTTTTCCCTGTGCGATCATGTGTGTATTTTGACAGGTGTGGATGATTTTTATATTTGACATTAAGTCGTTCTTCAGTAACGTCTGCTCAATGTTTTAACGCCAGTCACGGACCAAATGCTTAAAAATATACCTCTGAATATGGCTATGTTAGCATCTTAGCCTAACAAAACCAACCTTTTAGATGGCAGTCCATTGACAACAGGTCTAGAAACTTGATAAACCTTGGCGGTACTCCCACATATCTCTAATTATGGTATGAGACTGACCTCCCTAGAAGTTTAGTTTGCCTGTCCACCCTCCCTTCTCGGTCTGCCTCCATCTGCTCTTCTGTTAACTTTGGTTTCTCCCTACACCCTGCTATCACATGCACACAAAAGGAGCTTGGTGCAGACTGCATCGGAGCCTGCCTGGTCCAGAACAGGCAGAATGAGGTCCACCACTATCTCTAGCCAACTATCTTCATCTCTCTTTATATATCACCCTCTTTATCGCTCCATAGCTATGTTTTATAATTTTAGCTGTCTCTTGCCGTCTCACTCTCCATCTGTCACACTCAATAAATCAAAGATTAAACTAAATAGTCAATAGAGATGTGTAAGTGTAGTGATCAATGTTGCAAACAAACATCTGAATATTACAATTGGGATATTTGAAAAACAAAAAGTACTGAAGTATGAACAAACTGGTGAAGTTTGTGCAGTTCAGTTCCATTGGTTCTTATCACATCAGATCACATGTGATGCTGTGGATTCCTAGTGCTGTATTTCTCCTGCTCTTGGTTTATATCTGGATGGTTTCCAATGTCTTCATGTGTCTGTCTTTGGGAAGTGTGTGCGTTCCGTATGTTTTCGTACAATTGGCAGGAGGTTAGAGAGTGCAGCTTGGTTCTTTGTGTGCAGTCTGTTTTATTTTGCTTACTTAATAATTTCATGTGGTCTCCCTCTCATTTGCATGGAAAACCCTTTGATACTCATTTTGTGATAAAAGGGGTATACTAATAAAGTTGATGAAAGGTGTCTGCTAATATACATCCATGGTGTCCGCTGAGAGTAACCATCGCAGGATGTCTAGTCCAGGGACTGATTGACAGCTGGTAGTTTGAACGGACATAACTACAATGTTTGTACTGAGTTTGATGCATTTACAATAATTAATATTCAACACTATAGTAAAAAAAATACTGAAATATTATCAGGTTAATATATTTCAGTTTAACTTGATAGGAGTTATATGGAGTGTTATATGCATGCCTAGCAGTGGGAAATACATTTTCTTTACAATTTGATATGACCATGGTCAAAGGTCATTCTATATACAACATCAAAGTCCACTTATAAAAGTGTTTTTACTGGTCACACCGTCCAACTCAAACATCAACTGATAACTTCATGAATAGGCCTACACCTCTGAATAAGAAAACAAAACACAAAACTGTCAATGAATTTAATAGATGCAATGGAAAAGTTGAACGCACTTTGTTCAAATGTGTGTGACGTATGTAACTATCATGCTCTACGGATGCCTAGTGCTAATCTGCACCCGATCCAGTATTTCTTTAGAGACAAGGTTGTGTAGCACATTTCGATAGATGGTTGTATCCTCTACGTTTGGATAAAGGTCTATGCTCAATGAATAGGTTACTAAATGTAAACTTGAGCACAAATACAAGCTGCTGCTAGTATCGTCTCTAATAATGTACACAAATGCAGCGGTCGGTAGTTCATACTGTGGTAATATAATATATGCTTAAAGTTGCAATGTGTAAGATCGAGCCCCTCCCAGTTAGTTAGCGGAAGACTTTCAGAATAAAAAAAGGAAATAACAGTGTTCTGTCCACCCAGCCAACTGGCTGGGCAAATGTGTGATGTGAACTAGCTTAGCTCAGCTGGCTGGGCAGTTGTTAGTGGGAGGGGTTTTAGGAGTGTTGTACGATTCTTGTTACCAAAGAGAGAGGTACGGGCTGGCCAGCATCTTTTATTTGTAGAATATTTTGGTTACATGATGTAACCTTATTGATGACATAATTGAAATCACTATCGATCGGCATTGACTACAGATATGTCCAGGTAATTTTAAGCTACGAGCTAGTTGAAATGTTACACATTGCGACTTTAACATATAATATATAACAGATCTTTGTAAACCTTGTCTGGCCTCTGTGTATGAGGCCCAACTGGACTTCAGTCCCGACGATGGGTGAGAGGTGTGAGAAAGTGAACAGACAGAGCAAACTGACCCCCCCCACACACACGCATGTGTGCGGATACCCCCTCGCACACCCCCACAGTGCACACATGCATGCTTATGCACACACTCCCAAATTTCCACTCTGGGATTCATAAAGTGCCATTTTTATCTTGCACGGATACACCCCTACACATGCAAACACGCCCTGAAAGACAAGGTAAGAGTTGAGGGGATGGATTATGTGTTTGTATGTGCTTGTATCAATATTCAGCATGTTTAAAATGTAAAATATGTGTGTATGTGTGCACATTCTTGGCCAGCTGCACAGGAGGCAAGCAAACTTGTGGCTGAAACAGAGAGAGAGAGAGAGAGAGAGAGAGAGAGAGAGAGAGAGAGAGAGAGAGAGAGAGAGAGAGAGAGAGGTCACAGTGTGTCTTCATGTCCTTCTCCACACTCCACTGGTTCACTCACACACATGCATTCACGCACACACGCACACACACACCCTGATCGGACGACCCGGATCAGAGGAGCATATTATGGTCAGTAGTAATGATCGAGGTAAGGCCAGTTTCTGTAATGTTGACTTCTCCCACCGGACCAGTCGACCCAACACTGGGCTTCTTTTACGGGCTGTGACTCCCTTTTTTATCCTGTAAAGTTCTGTCTCATCTACCTATAAAACTAGATGGGTATAAATACTAGTACATCTACTTCTCCACCTGTACAAATACGAGTACACCCTTTACCTGTATAAATACTAGCTGTAACTTATACTACATTACTATACTACATACTACATATACTACCTTGCATTGCATACCCAACCCCTGTCATCTTACACCAACCTCCAAGCATATTTCAAAGACAAGACACTTGAAGTCTGTTCCTCCTGCCTTTATAAAAAGCCAATCAGCTGTTTCACTGCCCTGATGTGGCCAATGAACTGCAGGCTAGGCAGGTTGACAGCCAATCAGATAGTATCCCTTCTGCCATTGTCGCCATGAGGTTAAAGGGAGAAGAACTTGAGCCGTCTCCCCCTTTGGTCTTTAATTATAGTGCTAAAGCCTAGACAATTGGGGGGCGTGGCCTATGTGTCCCCTGGGTCTCCACCAACACCACCAGAACTTAGAGAATGGAAACTAACACTGTAGCCCAGCTGGCTTGCTTTGCATCCAGGACAACTTGGGTTTTTACAACACAGGAAATACTTTGGCTATCTCGGTGCGGAAGGCCGAAGCATGGCGTTCATGCATGGATTTCTTTGTTCACATATTCAATTGAATACTCCCTCTCTCCATCACTCACATAGTCATTCTATTGCCTGGTCGATTTTTGTATTGCTATGTGTGTCCATGAACATTAGAAATGTATTTTCTTTTGGTATTGAGAAGAAGCACACAACATTTCATGATGATTAAACACTGTTTAGGGGTTGCTCATGGAACTCTACATTTTTGTATCGGGTGACATTTTCATTGCAAAACGTTTGAACATGAACTGTTCTGTTATGGGCTTTCTATGTTGACAATTTCTTGTTTCTTTAACTAGGTGTACTTTGTGAGTAGCTATAACACATGGAAAACATAGAAACACATTTTAATCAACATTATACGATGCTTTGAACAATGAACATATCATCATATTATTGTAGCAAAATGACTCTAGTCTTAAGTGTTTAAACACAAGACCGTGTTTAATGTTCATTGTAAAAGCTTCACAACTGTTGACTCCTTTGAATCAGGATATAGCTGCTTGTGTCGCTCAACCACCTGGAGTATTCACTGCTTCTGATCTTCTTGGTTTGTAAGAACTGCATTAAATGACTGTATAAAAGCCATGCCCCGCTCAGCAGCATCGTTCACGACCTTGAGTGCAGCTCTCCTCTTCGTAGATCTGGTCAAATCAAGCTTGTGTTCCAATCAGCTGGATCTTTCGTCAAGAAGCCATCATGCAAGCTAAGGCGTACGAAAATGTATTTCGTTCTTCTGGTCACGAAGTCGGACAGCTTCTTACATTCAACTCCAAAAAGGATCAATGCGATGGGTGGCAGGCATGGCTGTATTTTCTACAGCAGTCACCATACCAGTTGCTTACTCTAGTGTCAAAAAAAGCCAACCCAACCAGTTCTTCGCTCAGATACCACATATGACGCCCTAAAACAGCAGCAGCATCTGTAAAAAATGTCTTGCTGAGGTGTGGATAGCTGAGAATGCTCTTATACAGTTGAAGATCATTGAGAGGTGCGCTAGCGGCTGATGGACATGTAAACCATGCACTAATATAAAGCCTGACTACAAAGATGTTGAAGTCTCGCGGTCCATTGAGCTCTCTTGTTGTCAAACGGAACTAAACACGAAACAGATACATTTGAATCTGTTTTGATGGAGCTTTGCCATCCATCTTGCCCTATGATAGGCTCCTGGTGACCGAATACTCATGCTGACAGGGGTTTCAACTCCAAGAAAGATCAATGCGAGCTGCAAAAGCTCTTTGTAGTCATCCCTAGGCTGAAATTGTGTTAGCTGGCCATAGATGAAGGCATGAACCTCATCCGCTGACTAGTTCTTTTGTTGTGACTTTCACACTTTCCTGAATGGAATTATTCTGAATTCGGTGTAAATGAAGAAACCTCCCAAATACTTGCAATATGAAGGCAACTTGGAGCCAGTAATTGAGTCATATGTGCTTCCAACTAACCATACAATTCTATTTTCTAATTCTAAAGTGTCTTAACCATCTGAACTGTTTAAATAATCTCATTTTTCCGCATGGTATTTGTAAGATGGCGGAAACTGATTAAACGGGAACCAGATGTTAGTAATCAGACCTAATAAGACCTTAGCAATTTAACCGTTTATTTTTTGCTGCATAAAATCTTGGCACCCTAATGAGCATGCTGTCCACCCGGACATGAGATTCTATAGGGCTTTGCTTTACAAGAGCTATGCCCGCTAAAAGCGACCCACGTGGACGTTTGCGTTGAGGCATCGGGGTCCCATCAGCTGTACAACTCTCTCCTTCAAAGGAGCAGCTGAGACATGTTGTCTGCAAACGCGGCTCTGGCCACGTCATTGCTTACTAATAAACTCTGACTGCACTGCCACGCAGACGGCGTTTTGGCGCAGCGTTGGACGTTGGTTTGTTGGTGTTTATTGAGTGCCTTTGCCGACTCGTTTGCTCGTGTTTACAAAGGAAATGCTATGTGTTTGTGCTCTATATCCCAAACCTTCATGTTCATGTTATTTATATCTTTTTTTTGCATGCTTTCTCTCTTAGGTCATCCGTCTTCACTAATGCTGTTGATGAGTGAGCGACGTGAAGTGGGTTTCTGGAAAATGTCAAGGTTCTGAGTAAAAAAGAAAAGAAAAAATAGGATTTGCTGGAAGTTTGGCTATGCTAATTACCTGGATAAAACCATGCTTATTAGCTTGTAAAGCTATCCCTGATGGCGAAATGTTCGTCCGAAATGTCGGACGAAAGGCCACATGTTCAGAGAGCGCAGAACAAGCCAGAACAATCACAAAGTGTCTAAAGAGTCCAAGCTTGAGATAGTTAATGTTAAAAATGAAGATTCCTCTCCAAAGGAAGGCTTGGTTCAAATTAGTTTGTGATCAGATGGTTTTCCGCATGGAATGCCAAGTTCCAACTTCCTGCCAGCAAACTCCTGTGATCTGATGATGCTGATGCTGATGATGAACGTTGGAACCAAAGAGGCAGACATAGATTGTTATTAAAGATTTGGGTCGTCCCCTTGTTTAACAACACATTTACACTGTAAATCCTCACCTTCACATCTTGTTATATAGGAAGAGGACAGAGACACAGACTAGTGTCCCTGTGTGTGTGTGTGTGTGTGTGTGTGTGTGTGTGTGTGTGTGTGTGTGTGTGTGTGTGTGTGTGTGTGTGTGTGTGTGTGTGTGTGTGTGTGTGTGTGTGTGTGTGTGTGTGTGTGTGTGTGTGTGTTGCATACTCTGGATATATTTTTATATTTTTATATTTACACACTTGTCAACCCGCTCAAACACGCAGTTGTAAACTTCATCAATCTTTTCTTCATGGGGGGTTTGTTTGTCCGGTCTCCCCAGTCTCTATGCTATCAAAGGGACATGGCTGGCAGTTAACATGCACACATTTTTCCTTGGCTCCAGTAATATAAACATTATAATGACACACTGTTCATTATGACTGGAATTTTTGTTGTACAGTAGTGTAGCACTTGTAAAATATACTTTGTTTATTTCATAGTGCATACTTCATAGAATTCAGTTTCAGGTCATAATTCCTGTTACTTTCCTTTCCAGGACATTCATTTTGAAAAGACAAATTGTACTATGTTCTTCACTCCTGAAGCGTGACCTTTGCACCGGAAAGACATAAATTAAAACAATAAATCATTATTTAACCAAAACAAATACTAATTGAACCATCATTTAACTGGATAAGGGCTTCACTGGTAGAAATAAGCCTTTGTATTGTAAATAACAAACCTTTGTTCCTTAAAGTTGAAACTCTTGAGCATCTGCAGCAAAACAACACTTGGCTTGCTGTTTATACATTTTAATTGAATGACAATACTGAATTCTAAATTGTGCGCTGATGACTTATTGATTAGGTCGAGTGATTGAGCTGATTGAACAGTCTTGTATTTTCATGAAAACATGGTTTGAACGCTTTAGAGCGCCAGCTTAACAAAGTCTTGAGAGATTGTTGAGGAAGATTCTGTTCTCTAACTGGGGGTAGTCGATGGCAACCAGCCGGGGTACTCGCAGCTGTATCCATGGCAACGATCACCTGGATGGGACACCATCACTCTATGTTCTGAAATTATGATGGATTAGAGGCAAGCGAATAGAGTAGTTTGATTTGAAGAAAGCAGATTGGAAGACGTCATTTTAAATCAAGGCCTACTTTTGTGGTTTTCTCATGTGAAGTATAGAAACTGTGAACAGGAAACAGATGGAAGGGTGTTGGGTTAGTTGAAAGGTGAATTCCGACATGGCATGGGCTGATTCATTACAGACAGCCAACGTCACTCGGTACATCTTTAGGCACCCCCATTGGAATGTACGTGTGTGTGTGTAAGTGTATGTGTGTGTGCGCACCATGTATGTGTGTGTGTGCATGTATGTGTATGTGTGTGCGCATGTATGTGTGTATGTATGTGCGTGTGTGTGTGCACATGTGTGTGTGTGTGTGTGTGTGGTCATGTACACATTTGACCTAGCTTGTGTGTGTGTGGGTTTGGAGAGGACGCAAGTCACCGCAAATGATGGAGCTGAGATAGTGGGGAGAACCCAGAGCGGGTTAGCCTCAGAGAACATACACATTCTACTCCCTCTCTCTCTCTATCACAGGTGGAGAGACATTGACCACCAACACATTGCGTGTCAGAACACACAGTGGAAAAATACGCTAGTCCATGTAAATAATCTTGTGTGATAAAGCAAAACTTGCTTTGTGTTGACATTGCACATCAACTGATTGGACAGATCTACCATTAGGAAAGTTGGGGCAAATTGGTTAATGCCAAGAATGCCAGAAACGACCCCCCGACTACAAGAGAGCTGCCAATACTTCGGTTTTTCCATGTACCCTTCCTGATTAGCTTATATTAGTCCCAGCTACGCTTTGGCAACCAGCGGGTAAATCAGTGGAATCAGTGGGCTTGGGTTTGGTGGGAATGTAAACCAGAACATTAAATCCTGGTTGGACAAGGTAGGCATCAACAACCACAGCAGAGCAGGCCATCTATTAGACAGCTTGATGACATCTACATCGTCTCAATACAAGCATATTTGGTACAAATCCATTGAAAGTGAAGTTAAAATGTAGGCAAAAGAAAGGGACAAGTGAAATAGGAATGACTAGCAAAGACAAAAGCAAGAAACAGTCGCTCCAGCACACATCATTGTCACAACGTGTGTATTTTCCTGAAACCCTCAATAGCTCCAAGAGATCAAGTGAATGAATGTCAATATAATTATTACTGCAACGGAGCAGTGGATTGGCTGGAAATCAGCTGTCAATAAAGCTGATCTAACACTGCAGAGAAACCTGCGGAATATTCTGGAAGTCTTCCCACGTTGAGGAGGTGAACGATCTACAGCTCCAAGCTCCTTGTCTTTAGTTCTCATGCGTCGAGTTAAACTTGTTGTCTTTAGTGTTTCACTGACTGAAGGAACTGGTGGGGGGAATAAACCTTCTGAAGAGTGTGGTACCAACCAGAAAATGGCCGTCCATCTCTCTTCTCCCATTGGCTCTCGGCTCGTCTGCTAGGGCAGGCATGTTGAGAGACTGTCCACCAGTAGTGTTTTTATAACATGACCGAAGAACGTCTTGGGACCTTAGAGTCTGGTCATTGGTCAAGGTGATGGTTGGTTGGTTGGTTGGTTGGCTGGTGGTGACCTTCAGATGCCCTCCTCTGTGTGACATCCAACCCCTATTGAGGCGTGGTGATTGGCTGAGGCTCACAACGTATGGGACTGTGACTGATGGTAGGGACCGTTGACCTGCAACAGAAGAGGAGATGATGAAGGCACGATGGGCTTGTGAACAGTAGTCAACAAAAGGCATTTGATTAATGCCCCCCCCCACAGACAGTGGGGCAGAAGGTGTCCCACGTTCGGTTATCATGGTTTCCGTTACTGTGGTAACTGGGCACAGCTCCATGCAACTGGACATGAATAAGACAGACATTTTGTCAGGGTTACGAAACATTTTCCAGGAACCGTTTGAAAAAGAAAAAGTCAGAGGTCGTTCCGGTGCCCATATGCTGCTGTCTCACAGAGCAGCAGGGGATCTTATCTCACCGAACGCATGCACCCTGGGAAAACACTTGAATACTGGGATCTAGGAGTACTCTCTGAAGGCTGTGCTTAGTTTACTGGGGGGGGACAGATTTGGCCAGATCTGAGCTCCAGGCCTGGAATGGGAAGTTGATGAAGAGGTTACATTTGTTTTCTTTCCTCTTATGCTTCCATTTAATCCCAACCCGCTTGAGTGTGATTAGCTTCCAGTTTTAATGTGATGCAGATTGTCGCTGGTATTGTAAGTCCTTGTTCTCTGAAAATATCAAGTTGGTTACCACCCTGTGATCGCTACAGCAGCAGTATAGAACCCAGTTCCTTCACCACAGGCCTGATATCCAGGCTACTGGTATAGAACCCAGTTCCTTCAGCACAGGCCTGATATCGAGGCTACTGGTATAGAACCCAGTTCCTTCAGCACAGGCCTGATATCCAGGCTACTGGTATATAACCCAGTTCCTTCACCACAGGCCTGATATCGAGGCTACTGGTATAGAACCCAGTTCCTTCAGCACAG
Organism: Lota lota; assembly: GCA_026745465.1. Classification (NCBI taxonomy): domain Eukaryota; kingdom Metazoa; phylum Chordata; class Actinopteri; order Gadiformes; family Lotidae; genus Lota; species Lota lota. The sequence goes on from JACYXH010000765.1 coordinate 298,562, forward strand.
ACCTGATATCCAGGCTACTGGTATAGAACCCAGTTCCTTCACCAAAGGCCTGATATCCAGGCTAGCGATATATAACTTCCCCAGTAACAAGTACCATCATGTACTATCATATACCAACGAGTATTTAAAGGGAAACAAAACAATGACATTATGCTTGCGGAACCAAACAGCGAAGCTGAATACCCCTGGCACTTGGTGATGGCATCTTTATGACAAAACTGTGGTTACATTTCATTTGTCCAAACGCATCATTTTAGTTAAGGTCCAACATGAACACAGAAGGCATGTTCAGGCTACGATAAAAGATAGATAGTGAATGTAGTGGTTTGTTCCGTTTTACAGACGACAAGCTGCTGATGGCTGGTATAAAACGTAAAGAGGAAACAGATACAAATGCACTTTGTTGATATTATATATATATATATATATATATATATATATATATATATATAAATATATATTGTTTTATAGACACCATCTCTGTCTATCCTCTGCTGCAGCCTAACACACACACACACACACACACACACACACACACACACACACACACACACACACACACACACACACACACACACACACACACACACACACACACAGAGACAGAGACAGAGACAGAGACAGAGACAGACAGACAGACACACTCTTCAAAAAGTCCCAGAACAATGTCCTCTTAAGCAAGTTTGTAGGCTAACTGATTAATTGTTCTCCCCTGCACACTTGGGATATATACACAGACACATGCACGGACACACCAGTGATGAGCAAAAGCTCTGGTTTAGCTCTCTAAGAGAGAAACTAAACAGACCCTGAGGATGAAATTTAAATTGTGATTTGGATTGCCGCAAGCACACGCACACACTTTTATGTTCTTGACTAAAGAAACATCCAATTAAGAAGATATGAGAGTAGAGCCTTTTATAGTCGACAGAAATGGCATTGTGCCCCAATCATTCAGACAAGTTATCCGACTTTATTTGTGAATAAGCAGCATCAAAATGAGCGGCTGCGACGTGTCTGGTTGTACGAATTGATACCCTACCAGCTGACACTTCTGCCAGGACCACAAGTGTTTCAGAGCCAGAGTCAGAGTACAGCTTTAGGCTGTAAAACATGCATATGATAGCACAAAGGCCTCGTGTCCTCGTCGTCGGCTGGGAAGGGAGGATTTCGGATTTCAGTCAACCGAGTTTACGACATGGTATTTGTTGTTATGTACATGGCAACCGATAACGTCATTGTAAGCATCTAGTGACTTGTTAGCTCTATTCAGAACTGCCATTCTGTCAGTTCTACCATGTACTGTTAGCAAAGTCAAGTTTTCGTGCTGCTTTCCCTTTGCCGGGAGAGTCCACGGATGAATCATAGATTTGAAATCAGAAAGTATTTTATTCCAACAGTGTACAATAACGCCTCATCGCCGTTTTTAAAGTGTTCCCCAAAAAACAACCGTGTCTCTCTCTCAGATGACGGCTGAGAGCCCTTATGTGTTGTGGCGTACATAAGGGCTGCGGTGGTTAGCGCCCGTGCGTACATTGACAAAACGCAACACTGCTGTTGACGCATTGCACGTGGCCCTCATCATTGTTGTTTGGAAACTGTTCAAGAGTCTATAATAATAAATAGGAATATTTTTATTAGTAATTATTAAATAAGTAATGAGTCTATGACACATCAGACGCTCAGTTTCTATAGTGACCACACTACGAGATATACGACCATGCGAGAGATAACTCATCCTTCATGAATCACTTTGTGTTTGAATAAGTGTGCTTTGTGTTTGAGTAGTTCCTGAACAAAACCCTAATTCAGCGGTGACCTCAATAGTAGAATGAACACAGGACAATATGATCATAACTTAATATGACAAATGCCTGCCTGTGTGTGTGTGTGTGTGTGTGTGTGTGTGTGTGTGTGTGTGTGTGTGTGTGTGTGTGTGTGTGTGTGTGTGTGTGTGTGACTGTATGTGTCAGTGGCGTGCGGTGACTTATTATTGGAGGCATGTGTGTGCGTGCGCATGCCTGCGTCGTCACCAAACCGTGCGAGGGCTGAAACACACGAAAGTGCGACTAGCACTGTTTCGATGGTACACGCATGCCTGGGCGAGGCTGGCGAAGTCCGCAAAACAGCGTGCCAGACTCAACGACGTAGGCTTGCAGTTGGAAGATTGATCAATGAGAGCCAAACATTATACATACCATGTTTACAACACGGGTATCCAATCAGATATCATGGACATTATGAGGCCTCCTAAGTTTAGTACAATGCCCCGGCCCCCGTATCTAAAGAATAGGCCTACAATGCTTTTTTGTTGTTGATGTGGTCTGTTGTGCAATGTTAGGCTATAATAATAATGACATTCTAATTATACTGCATAATCATACAATTATATAATTATTTGAAAGAGCGAATGATGACGAATCACACAGTTGAAAACTGCACTCTGCGATTATGGCGATGTTTGTCAAGAACACACACATAATTAGTTAGCACACAACAAGTTGAGACATTAGTTTGAGATAACACTGGCATTATAAATGATATGTACCAATGTATAATTACAAATATAGCAGTTGAGAACTCTACTCTGCATGTATGGTTATGTGTGTTGGACACAACAACACACACTTATTCTATTAAGTTGTTTATTATAGCCTATTGTCAAATTTGAGACATTTTATTTATTTGGTTTGTTTCAGACAGACGGAACACACACAATTATATTTAATAGATTTGGTTTTGCCGTTGATCTCCTGTGATTATGAACTTATTTTTGCTTCCTAATCTCAATAGCTCATTGAAAAGGGAGCCCGATTTATTTTAGATACTCTTGTTTTAAAGAGTACACATTTGACAATGTTTCACAAATAGTTCCCAGGGTTTCACACACAATGTCCTTGTTATTGGGTAAAACATTTGTTGAATATCAATATCAGCAATCTAACAGTGTGAGATATTGTCCAATATACTCTTATAGAACAAGCTATTTTTTGATTTGCAAGTGAATATCGTCAAACTAAAAGCACAGCGGGGCACTTCTATCAGCCTCTCGGGGTCATTGTCCCTCGCGCGCGCGTACGATCGAAGCAGCGGTAGTCACACAGTTGGCAGCTCCCGTCTCTTGTCCCACAAGGCGTTTTACACGCGATTTGGGTGGATCCACGTGCGTGTGTTCATGAGTGCGCGTGTTCATGCGTGCGCGTGTTCATGCGTGCGTGTGTTCATGCGTGCGCGTGTTCATGCGTGCGCGTGTTCATGCGTGCGTGTGTTCATGCGTGCGTGTGTTCATGCGTGCGCGTGTTCATGCGTGCGTGTGTTCATGCGTGCGTGTGGTCATGCGTGCGTGTGGTCATGCGTGCGTGTGGTCATGCGTGCGTGTGTTCATGCGTGCGTGTGTTCATGCGTGCGTGTGTTCATGCGTGCGTGTGGTCATGCGTGCGTGTGGTCATGCGTGCGTGTGGTCATGCGTGTGTGTGTGTGTGCTCACCCGCGCGTCGTACTCCAACACAAAGGGTGGGATGTCTATCTCCTCAGGTCTCATGCAGGTGAGCAGCTGGCGCAGACTGTCCAGGTAGTGGACCTTCTCCTTCAGACCAGACACACTGAAGGATGTGAAGAACCAGGTAGAGAGCTGCAGAGAGAGAGAGAATGAGAGAGAGATGGAGCAAGAGAGAGAAAGATGTAGACCGGGAAAGGGAAATAGAGCAATGGACATGGCCAAAGAGACAGGAGTATATATGGAGTAAAATATGTAAAGAGAAACGTCATTGAGTCTCTCTTGAAAGTCACCATTTATATTTGAATGTTAATGGTGTACTACCTGTTTAGTGTACTGTATGTGATTGAGTAACACAGTATGTACAGTGACGTTTACTCTGTACAGTATGTGATGTTTACTGTGTACAGTATGTGTTGTTTACTGTATTCAGTATGTTGTTTACTGTGTAGTAGTCTGAAGTTTACTGTGTACAGTATGTATTGATTACTGTACACAGAATGTGATGTTTACTGTCTACAGTATGTGATGTTTACTGTGTACAGTATGTGATGTTTACTGTGTTGAGTATGTGATGTTTACTGTGTTGAGTAGGTTATGTTTACTGTGTAGTGCATGATGTGATATTTACTGTGTGCATTGTGTATGCATTGTGTGTGTGTGTGTGTGTGTGTGTGTGTGTGTGTGTGTGTATGTGTGTGTGAAATTGCAGGCTTTAGGACCATGGGGTTCTGAGCCGAGGACAGGAACCTACCTTGGCTCGGAACGTCGGATGGATAAAGTAGAAGGCCCTCAAGTTCTTCTTAAACCTGAACATGGACACACACACAGTTATTGAGTTATTGTCTGACAAACCCAACATCCATGACGTCGATTCTATTTTAGTAACTGAAGCGCTACAAACAAAGTTTTAATAGGTTGGAATTAGTCACAGGCCCTGGGGAATTCTGCCAAATATCTTCTCTAAACAGCTCTTGTTGAAGGAACATACAGTGGTTAAGATGATGAGACGTCATAATTGCATACATATTAATAGCTACTGCTGCCAGGTAGTAGGAGTAGGACTAGTATTGAGGTGTGTCTTCAACAGTGTTAGCTTGGTGGAGAACTCCAGCTGACTATGCTCCAAAAGTACATTGAACAGTACGAACGAACCCAGCGACCGTGCCACTACACCAAACACCACCGTCTTACACACACACACACACACACACACACACACACACACACACACACACACACACACACACACACACACACACACACACACACACACACACACACACACACACACACACACACACACACACACAGGAGTATGTTGGGATGATCTACGTTTGTGAATCAAATGTGAGCCCTATCACCCAGGATCTGCAACTCATGCACTACAGTCTCTCTTTCTCATACTCAGAATATCCATATTTGACCCATGTCAGCTCTTTTCTCCTCTCAGATCATGCGTCTATTCAACAGAGCAACCCCATCCCCTCCAAAACACCCCCACTGAATTTGCATTCTAATGTTAACACGTGTTCCTTATTGCATAGATCCAGATCCATGTCATGTTTAACATCTCAGTAAGAAATGGAAAGCTGGGAATCTAACCCCTGAAGAGTTTCATCGGCAACGCAAGTGCCAGATGACCCAAAATCGTCTTTGTGTTTGTTTTAAACGTCTTGTACGACCTTTAACATAGTAGTCTGGGAGGTTTTGTCCCTGTTACTAACCAACACTCCCAAGATAACAGCACTCCCCACTCAGAGCTCATCTGGAAGGCCATCACACGCATTGCAAATACAACAGCAAAAGGACCATGAACACTCTTTGAATCATCACTGTACTGTACTGCCCTCTGGGTGCAGGTACAGGACCCTGAGGTGCACACACACACACACACACTCGACACACACGTAGAGAGAGCTCCGACATGCCAGAATGGAACACCTGCTCTGCCGGTAACATTTCTCCCAACTCTGCAATAAACCGGTTTATACATCATCCATCTGTTTCCTGGTGCCAGAACAGCCCAGTAAGGCCACCTAGGTAGCCTGTGGAAGGGTCAACTGTCACAGGCCCACTTTGGCAGAAGCCTGATACCTGCAGCCATGGCAGCACTAAACTAGGAGTCTGATTCTTGTGTTGTTTCTGTCTGTCACTATTGTGTGCTGCTGTGTTATATTTAATGTATTCTTACTGTCTCTCACTATTGTGTGCTGCTGTGTTATATTTAATGTATTCTTACTGTCTCTCACTATTGTGTGCTGCTGTGTTATATTTAATGTATTCTTACTGTCTCTCACTATTGTGTGCTGCTGTGTTATACTTAGTGGCTGTTATTGTTGTGTGATGATGTGTGTAAAATGTCTTGTTGGTTTCCCTTTGTGATGTACAGTTCTGTGGATAATAATCCACATAATAATAACCCCCCCCCGGGGACAATACAACGAACTAACTAACCAACTAAAATAATACCGTAACATACAAAAAAACGGTGTAAAATCCTATGCTTTTGCCAGTCTCCCCCAACTAGTTTGTGAACGTTCTACTCTGCTACGAACTCAAGTCTAGTTTTTTTTTACTTTAAAGTGCCTTTTCAGAGGCACACCGACGTTGCAGTCAGGGTCTAATTCTGGTTGTGGTCTTACTGTGGGCGGGGTCTTAATGTGGTGGGCGGGGTCTTACTTGGCGTCTACAATTTCGTAGAGGTTCTTCAGGAAGTCAGTGTCCAGGTGGTTGTGTTCGGCGGTCAGCGTGTGGAAGTACACCATCACATACTCCTTCACCGCAATGTGGTCCATCACATGGATGAAGTAGAGCAGCGCCTGGACACACACACACATATATATATATATATACACACATATGTATACACATACAAATATATATATATATATATATATATATATATATATATATATATATATATATATATATATATATATACATACAGACACAGATACAAACACACACACACCAGTATTAGGCAGGTAGTGTGGCTATGCTATTTATGCTATGTATGCTGTTACCTACTCTTTTTTATTGTTTATTTTATAAACCATGGATGGAGCAGGCAAAGCAAGCATTTCACAGCTAGTTGTACATGTGTGACTTTGTAAGTGGCTAGCAAAGCTTGAACCTGGAAGTCCTGGAGGGAGGAGGGGCAGAGCTCACCTTCTCCAGGTCAATGATGCTCACGGGGATGTTCCTCCCTATCACCACCACCACCGTCCTGCCACACAGGTCCACTCCTGGTGACACACACACACACCAGAATACGGAACTTGGCTAGCTTGAAAGTATGGGTGTTTTCTAAAAACATCTAGGACATTCACATTGACAACTTTTTACAGTCTATGTTTCAAACAGAGGAACGAGGTTGCCATCTCCTGGTAAAATGAGCAAATTACACTGGTACGGGTGAACACTACAGCACAGGACAGGACAGACAGATCTTACCAGTTTGGTATAAGGCCTTCAGGGCTGCTATGTCTGACAGATCTTCTGCTCTAGCTCGACCCAGCCAGCGGTTATAACTAGGAGGGAGGGAGGGCAGGGGAAGGAAAGAAAGAAAGAAAGAAAGAAAGAAAGAAAGAAAGAAAGAAAGAAAGAAAGAAAGAAAGAAAGAAAGAAAGAAAGAAAGAAAGAAAGAAAGAAAGAAAGAAAGAAAGAAAGAAAGAAAGAAAGAAAGAAAGAAAGAAAGAAAGAAAGAAAGAAAGAAAGAAAGAAAGAAAGAAATAGTTGAGATAATCTTATGAGTGAAGACATTTTGGTTGGAGGAATTGTTTTTCTCTTCTCTCCACCTAACTTCATTGCCAGGCATTCTTATCTCACAACGGAATGCCTGGCACAGAGTGCTTCAAATGTTTGTCCTTGGAGAGAGGGCGGGACTTACAAGCATGCTTTGGAGGAAACGATATCCAATTGGCAATGGTTTCTATCACGTTTCAGATATTGCTTTGTTGAATTCTTAGTAAAGAAAAAAAGAAAAAAGAAATATATATATATATATATATATATATATATATATCTGGATCACCAATATATCTAGATGAATCATGATCCTTTTTTTAACATTATTACGTTATCTTTAATATCACAGTCCATTATTTGCTTTTAAGACGTGTTTGTCTGCAAAACACCGGATTCGAATATCCCTTCATACCAGGGCTGTAGTGGTAAAAAAAAGAGAGGTGGGGAAACTGAATTCTGTGATCAAGGTAAGGCAAACCACGACATACCGGTAAAAAAAAAAAAAAGAAGTATATTCTGAATAGTAGTTTATTTTGAGAATGTGAAAGTCATTCCACAATGCCTTTCAATGAGAGAAAAAATTACTATTAAAAGTTGAATATTAGAAAAACTATAAATTACATCACTGCCTAGCTTGCCCACTAATATTATAAGAAGAAGAATCACAACACCGTCCAGAGTGCCCCTTTTCCCACTTGAGGTGCTGGCTTGCAGGGGCGTGACCGTGTCAGTGGCTCCTCATGTATTGTGGCTTTTTGATGTAGCGTGTTTATAGATTTTGCTCCGCAAGAAAGATAGTTGATATCAGTGGTCACCATTGTGGATGTAGGTTAATTTGGTGCTTGACCATTCTTTTGACAGACACATGCCTGTTTCTTTAAATGGTCCAAGGATGTGACGTTTTTGCATGTTCGACACCCAACATATTCCCTGTTGACAATAAGCCATGGGTTATCCTTTTTAAATTGTTGGTGTTGTTTTTCGGTCCAAATGTGTGGGTGGCATCTGGTCTGTTTGTCTTCTCTCTGTTCCTCCTCTCTCTGTCTCTCCTCCCTGTGTCTCTCCTCTCTCAATTCCTCCTCTCTCTGTCTCCTCCTCTTTCTGTCTCCTCCCTTTGTTCCTCCTCTCCCTGTGTTCTCTGTGATTCCTGCATCACTGCCTGCCTCACCACTGTCTGCAAAACAACATTTAAAATGTAGAAAAGAGGGCTTCAGCAAACCGTATTTGTAACAGATCTGAGTGATTTTAACTTGACTTGTTTTCACGTTTTAAAAAGCGCGGTTTATCCATTTGATATGATTCCAGACACGCTAGTAAACCTTTGACAGCTAGAGCTGGATAGCAAGAGCAAGCCCCATTCTACGGCTCTGTCGTGAGCCCAGCTGCCCCAAAGATGATGTGATTGGTCAGATTCCGTGTCACAGATACCGTAAATACTGATAATGCAGCGTGATTTTGACTATACTACGGCTTGCGCTGGTAAAACAAGAACTCTTAACTCTATAGACATTTTTTTATTGCGTAAACTCTATTTAGAGGTGCGTTAACGCTATTTCAGAAATGTAAGAGGTGCGTAAACGCAGTTTACACGTGGTTAGCCTCCACTACAGCCCTGCTTCATACGATCTGATCACAAATTTGCCTACTGTCCACCAGTTTAATTCAAACGTTTTTCTTATTTCTGATTGGAGGAACAGGTGTTTTTTCAACTGGACCCTGGGTGGGTGGGGCTAGGTAAGATGTGTGCTGTGAGGTGATTTGTTTGTGGAGGCTGTGTGACTCACTTCCTCTGGTGCTGTTTCTGCATGGCTGCGTCTGATTGGTTGCCCTGCAGGATGAGGCGGCGCTGTTTGTCCACGTCCCCCTCCATCCGGGAGAACGCATGCTGACCCACCTGGGCCATGTCCTGGTCCAGACTGTCCTCCTCATACTCCTCTGGACACACACACACACACACACCAAGGTTATTATATTGGTAACAAAATAATGAAAGAATAAAATATTTCGGAAAGTGTTTTTCAAATAAAAAGGAAGAGTTTGTCTTTTGTGTAAGGTTCTTCATCTGTCCTAAGTGAATATATATATATATAAAAAAATAATAATGGTATGATGGGTTGTTTTTTATTACACAATTATTTTTCTGACTTTTTTTTCTCTCGCCCCAGACAAATATGACAAAATAAGTCAAAAAGTAACAACAAATAAAAATAAGCATTAAAAAAATTAAGCATTAAAATAAAATAAAAAATGAATTAACTAGCAAACCAGCTTTAAAAACAAATTAAAACTAAACTGAAACGGAAAACAAAAAGTCAAAAACAAAATAAAAATGCTGAAAAATGCTAAACGATAATAATCTAGTCACACACATACACATACACACGCACACAGATCAGATAATGAATAATTGCACGTTACTTGTGATCAGTAACTTGGGAGCTTTAACCAGGACTTGGTCTTGTACCTTCTAGAGTAGCGGTAGATCTAGAACAGAACCTCTGGTACCTTCTGGACTAGCTGTAGATCTAGAATCAGGACTCGGTCTGGTACCTACTGGACTAGCTGTAGATTTAGAACCAGGACTTGGTCTGGTACCTTCTAGACTAGATTTCGATCTAGAACCAGGACTTGGTCTGGTACCTTCCGGACTAGTTTTATATCTAGAACCAGGACTTGGTCTGGTACCTTCCGGACTAGTTTCAGATCTAGAACCAGGACATGGTCTGGTACCTTCAGGATTAGTTTTAGATCTAGAACCAGGACTTGGTCTGGTACCTTTTAGGCTAGTTATAGATCTAAAACCAGGACTTGTTCTGGTATCTTCTGGACTAGCTGTAGATCTAGAACCAGGACTTGGTTCTGGTACATTCTGGACTAGCTGTAGATCTAGAATCAGGACTCAGTCTGGTACCTTCTAGACTAGCTGTAGATCTAGAACCAGGACTCTGTCTGGTACCTTCTTTAGTAGCGGTATATCTAGAACCAGGACTTGTTCTGGTACCTTCTGGACTAGCTGTAGATCTAGAATCAGGACTCTGTCTGGTACCTTCTTTAGTAGCGGTATATCTAGAACCAGGACTTGTTCTGGTACCTTCTGGACTAGCTGTAGATCTAGAATCAGGACTCTGTCTGGTACCTTCTTTAGTAGCGGTATATCTAGAACCAGGACTTGTTCTGGTACCTTCTGGACTAGCTGTAGATCTAGAATCAGGACTCTGTCTGGTACCTTCTTTAGTAGCGGTATATCTAGAACCAGGACTTGTTCTGGTACTTTCTGGACTATTTGTAGATCTAGAACCAGGACTTGGTCTGGTACCTTCTTGGTTCCCTGGTTTCTCCGTGATGCGGATCTGTCTCTCAGGAATGATGGGTTCTCCCTCAGAGTTCCCGATGTCGCCCGGGACGAAGGGCAGACTGGCTCTCTCCTCTTCCTCGGAGCGGGGGAAGTACAGCGGCAGCAATTTCCTGTAGACCGGCTGTGGAAAACCAGGAACCGCACATCATATTACAGAGGGTTAAGTTTAGGGGGCAGGGCAAAGCATCATGGGTACAGAACAGGCGAAGCTTGGGTCGTTCACCCACCTCTTCGACTTCCGACACGGCGAACACCACCGTCTCTACGCCCTCGACATGGTTCTCTAAGAACCTGCGTACCGTCCCTATTACACACACAAAGTGAATACATCATTAGCATGCTCATTTACACACTAGTTATATTCCTGAATACACTTGTGTATTGTGCTCGTAACATTTCTGTGAAAGATATTTAATTAGCATGCATGTACATGTGTAGTGTGTGCGACAGTTTGTGTGTGGGGCTTACTGAATGCGATGTGTGTTGCTTCCTCCAGAGGGTAGCCTCGCTTCACGGTGCTGACAACACACAGTCCTACGGACACCATAGACTGCTCTCTGTTCACACACACACACACACACACACACACACACACACACACACACACACACACACACACACACACACACACACACACACACACACACACACACACACACACACACACACACACCTCAATTACGGAGTTAAATCAGAGACTAAAGCCCCCATTCCCACATAGTTCCTGATAAATTACTTGGATAACCTTTCAGGCACCGCTAGTGATTTTCCCTATTCACACATACAGCTAGGTTCTGGAAGATCAATCTTGCGCCGATTCACACATGGCATAACAACGCTGGAATAGATGGGCCAAGGGACAGTCCAACAGGTGGCGTTAAGGCAACACTCAGGGACCGAGAGGAGATCCCTTGTTTCAGAACCTTTCCAGTTTCCAACCATTCTTGAAAAAAGGAGCTTGTTTGCAAACAAGAGGCTGTATTGATATTGTTATCATACAAGCCGAAAAGCATTGGCGCGTTAAGACAAACAGTTGCGGATTCAAATACGTCCTCGGTTGAGTCTTGTGACTGGTCCGCTCTGTCCACGTGAACGTGTCTTTTGTCAGACGGACGTAACCCTTTACGTGCCACTCCCAGCAATGTTACTGCTTTCATTAACAACACAGTCGTACAGGCAATGATCCGGAAAGCTACTAGGTATTGAACAGGCAAGGGCAGGTGCAGAATTCCATTAATATAAACCAATGTTCCCATTCACCCATGACCCCATGCAGGAAATCTTCCAGAACTTTGCAGGTTTAAGACTGCATTTGTCAAAGGGGCTATATAGGAATGCCATTTATTACACTGTGTGCGTGTGTGTGTGTGTGTGTATTAGTTTGTGTGTGGTCATCAGATGGTTAATGCAGATCTGTAGTGTTCTTATTGTGAAGATCACAATGTTGATCACATGCTTCTTTGACAAAAAGCTGACCATAGACATTTTTTGTCTTACGCCACTTACACGTGAATGACTAAGAGACAGACAAACAGACAGGCAGAAGGGTCCTACAGACAGACAGTTCATCCAGGCAGGCAGACAGACAGACAGACAGACAGACAGGGCATACAGGAAGACAGACAGGCAGGTCATACAGACAGACAGATCGCCAGACAGGCAGGTCATACAGAAAGACAGACTGCCAGACAGGCAGGTCATACAGACAGACAGATAGGAAGGTCATACAGACAGACAGATAGGAAGGTCATACAGTCAGAAAGACAGACAGGCAGGTTATAGAGACAGACAGGTCTTACAGGGCCAGCTGCAGTATATTCCGGTAACAGCTGTACAGAGAGCTTTCGGCCGCCGTGCGGTACTTGGTCTTGTATTTTGGTCCCACAGTGTGAATGATAAACCAGGCTGCCAGGTTAAATCCCTTGGTCACCTTGACCTCGCCTGTACGGCAGCCTGTAGAGGACAAAACAGAGGACAGTTGACTATTACATCCATTCATCTATTCTGTCATTTAGTATACGCCTTTATCACTACAGTGAATATAGAGACAGGCCATCAAGGCTGTGTCCACATTCTATCCTCGGTAGGGGGGTTGATCGTCCCGACATTGGTCCTTCGAACAAGCTACACCCATTGTCAAGTTGGGAAACATGTGGGACCGTGCAAAACAGAGGGGTATGGCGGAGTGGTATGGGGTAGGAGGTACATGGAACAAAGGCCTGTACATGCTCGGGCGACTGCAGCACGTAGTAAGCAACACAACAAGGGGTCTGCAACATCAACTAGCAACATGGTTGCAGTGCCACGTCACGTACATGGCAATCAAATCAAAAGGTGCGACAGCTACACGACATCCACCTAGATGTTACGGACCACTGATTGGTGAATTGGCGGCTGGGGCTGCGTGGGCAACCTCTCAGTTGCAGGCTACAGCTAACCAAGCTTAGTTTTGATTCTTATTGAAAATTCGAATTGACCTACTTTTTAAATGTGAATTACACTCCAATAGTATGCAAAACATAGGGTGTGTATTTACCAGGACTTGGCTTGGTCCATTCTAGATTAGCAGTAGCTCTAGAACCAGGACTTAGTCTGGTTCATTCTAGATTAGCAGTAGCTCTAGAACCAGGACTTGGTCTGGTACACTCTAAATTAGCTATAGCTCTATCAGCGCCCCTTTGGGTTACCTTTGAGTTTGAGCAGCTCATCCCGAAGCTCCGGCCCAGCGTGGTGGAGGACGCTGTCGGAGACGGGATTCTTGTCATTCAGAGATTCATTGCTGGTGTTGACCACTGCCGTGCAGTTCAGCAGCGCTACGTCGCCCACACTGAGAAAACATCACACACACACACACACACACACACACACACACACACGTTACACTTACTATTGAATTTGTACCTTCTACAGTGAATTCAGAAACATGTCATTAGGAGTTAGGAAGACTAAAGGTAGGAAGATCGTGGACGTTGGGGATCGAACCCAGTACCTTTCGGCTGTGGTTTGCACATCAACGCCACAACCTTATCGTGTCTTATATAACATGTATGGGAAGGATAGTGTAGTGGCTAGGGCAACTCCTAGCTGAAAGTGGCTGGGTTTGAACCCCAATGTCCACAGCCTGATAATGTCAGATGCCTAAGCCCTATCGGCTGCTTAATGACCTGTAGCTCAGTTCACTGTTGCTTTGGATTAAAGTATCAGATAGTACAATAGTCATCTCGGATCCAGCGCTAGATTATAGCAGAACTATTGGGGGAGACGGTACAGAGCCTGGGCCGGAAACCAAAACCTGAAGGGGCAGAATTACACATTGTTTCCTGTTTCGTAATAGAGATATTCTACAGAAGAAAAGTCATTCAGAAGCTTTCTGAAGGGGATTGTGTGTAAGTGCATACAGTGGCCAGTCTACACATGGAGTTGATTTGAAATCTTTACAGACACTTTTTTAGAGTTGACCACTGCTGGGCGAGTTTGTCAATTACGCGCTTACAGATCTCCGCTTCCAGCAACATGAATGGTCCAAACAAATATGAAGCTAAGGAAAGTAAAACGACCCGTTCACCCAGATTTGAGCTTGGCTTTAGATATGAATCGAATAAATTAATCAAAAATAGTCATGTTTGCGGTGTACGCTAGTCAATCAGCAGACAGATAAATACACCAACATTGTAATGTCTTGCAGCAGCTTGTGTACATACACAACTTATTTGAATACACAAAAGAAAAAAAAACGGAATAGCTTTATATTTTGAAATCGATGTTCTTTAAAACAACTTAACATCTTAGTGATCCAGAAGCTAATCTCCTCTGAGTTTAGAAATATGTGCATTCCTCTCCCCGCTCCCTGGGCCCTGTGAGGACATGAGGTTGGTACTAAAAGAGGAAGTGGGGCTGAAATCACAACGCACGAGACTCGGCCTTAAATAAGACCTTCTCAACAGAGCCCTGAACCAAGGGGTCTCATCATAATGCAGTCACATGATACACTGCGCTTCTGAAACAGCCGTAAAAACCCCTCCAGTTCCCCAGAGGAACGTTATAAATAAATAAGGTGAGACACAAACACATCACACCAACGGCAGGAAAATATTTTCTCCTCTCTTCGTACCTATGCATTTGTCAAAATTCATTTTATACTGGTTTTATGTATTGTAAACCCATATTTATTGTAATTATGTTACTGTTGTTGTGAAACACCTTCGTACTTGTATAAAAAGGTGCTATATAATAGTGTGTTTATAAAGGTTTTAAGAGTATTATTATTTTACATAATTAACCTTCTAAACGGACAGGCGTTTTCTTCATATTTCAGTGATCTCCACTGATCTGCAGAGAGAAACATAATGTGAACTAGTGACATCCAGATGGCCAAAAAAATATTCAAACCAACCCCACTACCTTGCAGTTACAGTATGTTTTCTAATGGATTTATTTTCTCATAAGGATGTTAAACAGCGGCGTTTCACTACCTGGGGGATTGGATCTACTTGGGGTCACCTGATATGCATATAGGTCACAGGAGATTGCAGATTAATAAGCTATGGATATTTGATGATACAGTTTTGATAGTAAAAAAAAAAGGTCTAGTACATACCACACTTAGTCTGATGGGATGATGTGTGGGGAAGCAGATGCACAATAATGTACGAAGTTGGGGGTCACAAACACTTTTTGACTTTTAAATGGGGACGAAATTATCAGGAGCCACTTAAATACAGTGTAGATATTCCCAATGCAGTCATGTGCCTAACACAAAAGGTAATTAAAGTGTGTGTATGTTTGTGTGTGTGTGTGTGTGTGTATGTTTCACAGTGAGGAGGCCGTGTGACAAAAGCATAGACCAAACAGACCACTCTTTGTGTATTTATGTCCTAACAAGATCATTTAATTCCATTCTAACTTGATTAGTGTACTCAAACTTGAATCCACCTTCATTTTTCAGGGACAATTGAAGTGGACATTATCTTGAGAATCTATTTTCCACAAGCCATATATAACAACAACATACCTTCCATTTCTTGTTTCCTGAGGTTCTATAATTAAACATCAAATTGTTCTACTTGCAGTCTTGTTCCGTTAGCCTTGTGAGACCATCTGGATTTCACTAGTTCACATTATGTTTCTCTCTGCAGATCAGTCTGGCCTCGATCCCATTGAAATCCTTTTCAAAAAATTCGGGGGAGGGTCACTCTGATTGGCTGGAGTTTATTGAACAACGTAAGGCAGCTGCCTTATTTGGAAATCAATTGCATCCCAGCCAAGGCCAGGCTGATATTCATTGCGAAACAGAATTGAGAATATCAGGAAGGACTCACGAGGACAGTGTTCTGTTGTAACACAAATCATTTGGTCCCAGAAAACTGTTTAGGTCAGAAGACTTAAATGACAACTAAATATTTTAGATTTCTCTAAGGGAACTGTAGGTGGTACTTTTATTCTACAAGAGGATTGAACATCTTGGGTTACAGCTATCTACTAGAGATTTGGGATCTGCAGTATAGTGTATGTGTGTGATGTATTCCTCTGTTACTGCTGTTAACTCCCTCTGAGCTGTGTGAATGCTGTGAGGGGGTAGGACAAAGGCTCCGCACTGGAATAAAAAACAAAATCAACAGCAAGGCACGCTTGTAAAGGCTATCAACACACTCCTGAGAGGTCGAGCTGAGAACAGTTGCTACTTGTACTAAACAAATTGATTAGACCCTCCCTTTATATAGCAGCTGGTTGAAATATTTGAGGAACTAGAAATACATAGCTTTGAATGAAATTTGAATGGCTTTTCAGTCAGACAGAAAGGACGTTGTAACGGCTACCCAGACATTTAAAATGAACAAATAAAAGGATCAGCAGAACACAATATATTATAGCTCTGAGGAAAATGTGTGTGTTTGACAAAGGCAAGAACCATTAAAGAATAATGTAAATAATAACAATACATTTGATTTAAAAGTGTGTAAAAGGAGTGGGGTATGGAAGATAGAATTGTAGAAAAATGTGATCAGCTAGTAGATAAAGGATTCACTCTAGGGAAATCTTAATTTGTTGTGATTAAATCTGAGTGAACAAGGAGCATCAAAAGTACAGAAGATTGGCATCCAATCAAGGCATGTGAAGCCCTTTGAGACATTCAAGGTCTATACAAATAAAGTTGTACTGAAAGGTTGGAAGCTGGTTTTCTCTGGATGGTTCCTGCTACCTCTGCTCTGCCTATACTTGGCAGTAGAGACATTAAGTCACAGAAGTCCAACCCAGACGGGAATATAATAACATTTGGCCAAATATAGAGAATCTATCTGGAAAAACAAAAAGTAAAAGCCTCAATAATAAATACAGATTTTCTTTAGCCATGAAGGTTGAAGCTCCACTCACAAGAGGACGATCTTCCTGTTGATGTCGGGCCTGAAGGGGAAGGGAGAGGAGAAGGACTGCTGGCTGACCATACTGTCATCGTACTCCTCTTGCTTCTGGAGCTCAGGCTCTTGCTGATGCTGCTCCCAGGTCAGGAGTGTCTGGATGTCGACAAACCGGGAGCGGGCTCCCAAAGGGTCCATGATCACAGATAGGCGTCGACTTCTACACACACCACTGCTGTCTGGAAGGGGGGGGGGGGGATTGAAACAAGAATCAATAGAGAGACAAAAGGAGAACTGTGGCGTTTTAATAGGTATATTCGTTGTAAATGTGTGTATATGTTATAAAACAGAAGTGGTATGCCTCTAACCTGCATCTATATGATATCATCCTGAATCTTTAGTTATGATTGTTCATTTCAAAGTATCACATACTGTATTTGAAATATGAAATTACTAGTTTCATTGGCCTGTCACTTCTCCTTATGTCAGTTGATTCAATCCAGTTTGGGTATTTGTTACAAACTGTAAAAACAACAGTATCGGGAAAAAAGGTTTCTGTAATTGTATTACTAGTTTACATATACTAGCTATGGTCGCAACACCAAAGCTTGGGCGACACCAAAACATGATAATATCTTATAGCCTACATACATAGGCTATACAACTTCTGAAAATACTCAACATGTAAGCCTACCTTTTGGAGGCAGAATATCTCACCTATTAAATCAGCATTGTCACCAAAGAGAAACTCGCCTTGACGACACGAGAGAGATATGCTCGCAAATAAACGATGGATAGCGATTACTGTAATTATGATGATATTTTCTCCTTCTCTTATCTATCAAATGCCGCAATAGCCGTAAGAAAACGCAATAATCGATCCGTTAAAACGTCTATTTATGTGGTTTGACGGCCGTTTAAGTAGCATGCTGGTGAATTGTTGAGATGTGTGTTCCTGATCAGCTGACACTAGGCACTGTTAGGGACGTGCAAACAACTCACTGCGCTCGGTGAAAAACGCAAATATGAAAAATCACAACACCGACACTTGTCACTCACCGCAAAAGTAAAATCATTTGGATGAGAGAACGTAATAATTTACAAGCAAAAAGGTACAATGTGATATTAATTCCATGTACTGTATGGATAAATTATGATGTTTTGACAGTTCATATACAAAACTACGTGTCCCAGTTTTTGCAGGCGAAAGCAATAGATTATCTACACGAAACCGTGGGACAAAACCTTTGCAGGACGTCACTGAACTATAATTCATTATCTACCAAACCAAACATTTGAACAATTACAATGTAATTATGTGAAAGAAATACCAACGAATATATGTAGAGTTGTTTAAGAGGAAACGTAGCATTTATTGAGCATTACAATAATATATGTTAAATTGATTGGTACAGTCTGGCGTGTGTGGCGAGGACGTCACACACGCCGGATGCGCCGTACATGCAGATAACTAAGCAACCCACCGCATTTAGAGGTAAGAAAGGAATACAAAAAAGCAAGCATTAACACTTCTCACGACTATCATTTAGGTGTATGAAATTACTTTCAACTGAAGTCGATTTGTGTGTACGCTGTACGAGAATGAACAGAACCGTTAAACGTCGGAACTTTTCCACGTGGAAAAATGCATGGTAGTATCCAAAGCGAGGATGCTGGTGCGCTCGATTTGCTGTCCGACTGCAGTTTGCACGGAGTTATTAGTTATGAGCCGCTGAAACGCATGTTGTACTTTAAAGGGGTAATCCCCGATCGCCCCAAACGACACATTGGTAAAACCAAGCACACATCTACAATCTACAAAGTCCACTGTCAATACTACAGCGTTCAGCATTGCTTACATCTTGTTAACTTACGAAAAATAAATGCACTGTTTTGTATTAAATGTCACCGTTTAGTAAGAATAAGTGATTAATTGGTCAGAGGTATATGTATCTATCTAGTTATCTTATTGTCGTTCGGTAATGACTTGCGCTGTCTGTTTCGAGTTCTTTCATTTGCTGCTGTAAAACATGAATTTCCATGGATTAATAGTGTTTTATGATGTGTTCTTGCTTTAACCCAGAATAAGTTATCGTCAAGGCTTGCTGGGTCATGGGGTTGACCAAGCAGTACCTGCGCTATGTGTCCAGCGCTGTGTTCGGTGTCATCGGCAGCCAGAAAGCCAACGTCGCCTATGTGACGCTCCGCGGGGGAGAGAAGGGACGGCACGTCGCCGTGGCCGCCTGCGAGCACGTCTTCATTTGGGACGTCCGCAAAGGAGAAAAGGTAAAATGATGGTCTGTGTATGGCGTGCGATGGATGTGATTAATTTCTCCCTGGTAATGGTTACTGCCTAGTAACCATAGTCTGCATAGTAACACATTTTCTCCAATCTTTCTCGCTGTATATCTCTCTCTTCCCCCCCCTTCCCCGACCAGGTGCTGATCCTGAAGGGTATCAAACACGAGGTGACCTTCCTGTGCCCCGCCCCCGATGGCAACCACATCGCCGTGGGCTACGAGGACGGAGCCGTGCGCATCTTCAGCCTGCTCAGTGGAGAGAGCAATGTTACGTTCAACGGACACAAGACCGCCGTCACCGTAATTGGCTATGACGCTCTGGGGGCGAGGCTCGTCACAGGTTCCAGGGTACAGTCTCACCTCCTATTGGCTAATCCTATTGGGCCCAACCAAATTGATGGGGATCAGGGCGCTTTGGATAAAACCTTCTGCTAAATTAATGTAAATAGTCTTGCTTCCGTAATGTCACATTAAATGTAAAATTGTGTGTTATCTGCTTCCGAACAAATTGTTGGGAATCAACATCTGCCCACAATGACAATGTCCCAGTGAACATATGTGCATACATCTTCCATGTCCTGTTGTACTATGTGTGAGATTACCAGAGTCTGTGGTTCACTCTTTCTCTCTCTCTGTCTCTGTCTCTGTTTGTCTCTGTCTCTCTCTCTTTCTCTCCAGGACACAGATGTAATTGTGTGGGATGTGATCAACGAGTGTGGTCTGTTCAGGCTGAAGGGCCACAAGGACTCCATCACCCAGGCTCTCTTCCTGGAGAACCACAACCTACTGGTGACCAGGTAACTCCCTCCTTTGCTACCCTTCTTTGCCCTTGTGAGTCACCTAAGCCTTGTCCCAATACCCCCTACCCCCTCACTCTGCCCTACACAATGCTCGTTCGCTCAACGTGCAAGCGTCTTCCATCAGACGGACGTAACCCAATACGCGCCTCACCTGGCAATGGTACTGCTTTCATGAACAACACGGCCGTACCGGCAATGATTTATGAATGTTACTAGGTCTTGAGCAGGCAAATTGCCGGTGCAGATCTCCGGAAAAATCTATCCCTGTTCCCAAAGAGGCTTTAGACCTGGTCCAGGTAACCCTCATTCACAATCCCCCTTAGTCGATTGTTTCCCAACCCGTCGGTTGAGACCCCTTGTCGCCTGATATGAAGAGTGCATATTGGATATTGGATATATGCATGGCCTATTGGATATATGCACATCTATAAATTATAGATATTTGATGATATGTGTGTGTGTTTAGCTCCAAGGACAGCTTTGTAAAGTGGTGGGATCTGGATACGCAGCACTGCTTCAAGACCCTGGTTGGCCACCGCAGTGAGGTCAGTACAAAAAGTACCTGCTCTGGCTCTCTGCATGGTGACCTGCTGTCAGCCAGACCAAGAGCTGGAAAACATAATTGCTGTGCATTCTTTGTAGATTTGACTGTGTTGTGTGTGTATGTTTGTATATGTGTGCGGCCTGTGTGTATGAAGGTATGGGGCATGGTTCTGCTGGACCAGGAGTCCCGGCTGCTGACGGGGTCTGCAGACAGCGAGCTAAGAGCCTGGGACATCAGCTATCTGTCGCAGGTAGACCTCAACGCATCACTATAGAAACAACACGCCATGTACACCTCATAGCCAGGCTCCACTGGGCATGTGCAGTATTCTACTACCACAAGTCATGTTGGAACGCTGGGGTCTACTGGAGCAGCTACAATAGATGAGCTAAATGGCTGAACAGGCTAGTGTTTCTGCTCAAGTGTGTATATTCAGACATCCTCGCTAGATCCTGGCTGTAGTGTTAGCATCATATATATTACTATATAGTTACTTGGCTAAAGCCTGGACGATCTATTTAAAGGGGTGTTATACATTCACATTCCTTAAATGGGAAGTTAAGTCTTATGGTTCAGGTTAAAACTCTCACATAAAAAAATAACTTGTACACATTGGCTAAAACTTAAATTCAACATTTCACATTCTTTCACTATGAATGGCTCTAACAGTGATGCAACTGTCCATGTCTGTGTGTCTTTTCTCTGTCTGTCTACCTGCTTGTCTCAATGTCCATCTGTCTGTCAGGAGAAAGATGAAGGGGAACCTAAAGAGAAGAAGGTTAAATCTCTGCTCGATGATGATAATGATGATGATAATGAAGCCCAGGATGAAGCTGTGGACGAGAGCCCTGAAGATGTGAGCTTTAGTTAATATTGACCCCCAAACAATGATTAGC
Source organism: Lota lota (assembly GCA_026745465.1). Taxonomy (NCBI): domain Eukaryota; kingdom Metazoa; phylum Chordata; class Actinopteri; order Gadiformes; family Lotidae; genus Lota; species Lota lota. Next base: position 320,059 of record JACYXH010000765.1, read on the forward strand.
AAACAACCCATGATGGAAATGATCACAAAACGGACCTCATTTAGGGCCTCATTCCTTTGCTTAACATCTGCTTCTCTCATCCTTCACTCCTCTTGTTTCTCCCATCTTCTCTTCCCTCTCCCTTGATCTTCTCTCCTTTTATTCTCCTCTCCCTCCCTTCTCCCCTCCTTTGTTTCTCTCAACCTCCCTCTCTCTCCCCGTCACTCCTTTGCCTCATTCCACCTCTCTTTCTCTCTCATCCTCCTCTCTCCCTTGCTGCTTTCCCCCCTATCTCTCTCCGTCTCTGTCTCTGTCTCTTTCTCTCCATCAGAGGATACTGAGTTGTAAGAGTGCTGGTTCCATCCTCAGGGAGGCCAGGGACAGGGTTGTGTCTATGACAATGGACAGCAAAGCCCGCGTCCTCGCCTGCCATGTGAGTCTCAACCCTATCATTATCATACAAATCATTAGCATAATTATATATCATCAGCCCTTCTGCTAACTGCTAAAACAGATGTTAATTACTAATGCTAAATCCTAAGTGTATATGTTGTGTCGCCAGGGTAACGAGGCAGTCCTGGAGCTCTTCACGGTGCTGTCAGAGCAGGATGTGGAGCGAGCCATGGGCAGGAAGCTGAAGAAAGCCAAGAAGAAGGCAGCAAAGTATGCACCATCTTTTATACGTACTAGTACTACTACTACTACCACTTCTATTGAAGTGCTATTTTACTACGGTCTATCCATCCAATGGATGGTTTATCCAAAGCAACTTGCATGTTTAGTTTTTTAGAATCAGGTAATTAATGAGCTAGTAGGGGTTAGGGCATCTTGCTCTAGCATACCTACAGGTTGACTGCGGACGTTGGGGATCAAACCCTGAACCTTGTAGCTTGGAGTCGGAACACCCTAACCTTTAGACTACCCTGCCCCTTTCTGCGTGTTCGACGTCCACCTGCTGTAGGCTGAAGGAGGATACAGATCAGGAGGTTCCAGAGCCGGTGGTGCAGAAGACTCTGGGTGACGAGATCACAAGACTGACCAACATCAAGGCTTCCTCCAAAATCAGGTGAGCTGCAAACCAAACCCAACGCACCATGAACAAAACCAAATCCACCCCAAATGCACCATGAACCAAACTAAACCAAACACTGCCCAAACTAAATGCATCATCAACCAAACGCACCCCAAACTAAATGCACCATGAGTCAAACGCACTCCAAACTTAATGCACCGTCAACCAAACATACCCTAAACCAAATTCGCCACAAAACAAATGCACCCTAAACCAAATTCACAGATGTTTTTCTTCTGTGCTGTATTACTGTGATTGTTATATGTAAAATGTAATTAACGGTTTATTAATATTCTAGATTGGTGGACTGTCTGTTTTGTTGGTATATGTATAATTTATGTTATTATTATTCATTTAGATGGGTTGACTGTCTGTGGTGTACCGGCGGAGAGCTGAAGGTGGCACTGTTGCTCCAGAACAACACGGTGGAAACCTACAGCCTGAAGCTCTCTGACATCAAAGCCACGCCCAGGGCCACTCCCACGGCCAATAAGACGTCTCGGCTGACGCTGGCGGGTCATCGCACAGACGCTCGCACGCTGGCGTTCAGCTCTGACAACATGGCCGTCCTGTCGGCCTCGGGCGACACGGTCAAGGTCTGGAACAGGTGAAGACTTAGCGTTTAATCTCGATCTTAACCATGAAACATGTCATCTCCATCTTAACCATGAAACATGTCATCTCCATCTTAACCGTGACACATGTCATCTCCATCTTAACCATGAAACATGTCATCTTCATCTTAACCATGAAACATGTCATCTTCATCTTAACCATGAAACATGTCATCTCCCATTTGAACCATGAAACCTATCTTTATTTTAACCATCTTAACCAATTTAATTTAATCTCACTGTGTTGCTTTTCTGCTGCCACATAAAGCATACAATACTGTAGTTTGCATGCTGGCTTTTAGGTTTCACAGCCTGTTTTTAAACTGTTGACTTGAGACTTTGTTTACATTTATCTCAATCTTAACCATTAAACATGGAAACATCAGCTTGAGACGAGACAAAAAGCCAAAGTAAATTCAATTCTTGTGAGAAGTCACTGCAGTGTTTCTATTTATTGGCTCTGTGATAATTTTCTTACGGCTGTTGTACGGCATGTGATTGGTCGATCTTGGTTTCTGTGATTGAGATGTGAGTTGATTGGATAGCCAACAGGAAGTCCCTCCCTTTTGTCAGGTCTACCCTGCAGGTGGTCCGAACCATGGCTTGTGACTACGCCCTCTGCTCCCTGTTTGTACCTGGAGACCGACAGATCATACTGGGAACCAAGGTACGCACACACGCGTGTACACACACACTTTACTTTCCTCTGCTGACGGAACTAGAGCCTGGAGTATATTACAATAGAGCCAAATAGGCGCCGGTGGTACGCTGGGTCTCATTGGTTCAATTAGGTTTGCTTTTATGGTTCTGCGTCGATGACTGTGTAGTCTGCCGCAACTCGACCACTCAGTGACATCTGGTGTTCTTCAACCATGTGAGGATGACGTGTTTCACAAATGTGAATGATATGCGGCCATCCACAACTCGTCTAGTCTATCATAAATTAACCAGTAAATGTGGCACGAAAGATAAAGTGCCAGGCGCTTTGGCCGTAAACGACGGCCTCTGTGGGCTACGCCGCTGACGTAGTCTGCACACAAACAATTTTTCGGCTTAACTGTGTGTGTGTGTGTGTGTGTGTGTGTGTGTGTGTGTGTGTGTGTGTGTGTGTGTGTGTGTGTGTGTGTGTGTGTGTGTGTGTGTGTGTGTGTGTGTGTGTGTGTGTGTGTGTGTGTGTGTGTCTCAGACTGGGAAGCTCCAGCTCTTTGACCTGGCCTCAGGAGAACTAATGGAGAACGTAGCAGCCCACGAGGGAGCTCTGTGGTCCGTTGCTCTGTCCCCAGACCAGGTACAGCCGTCTGTCTCTCTACCTACCTGTCTATCTGTCTGTCTCTACCTACCTGGCAATCTGTTTGTCCCCAGACCAGGTACACCTGTCTGTCTCTCTACCTACCTGTCTATCTGTCTGTCTCTACCTACCTGGCAATCTGTTTGTCCCCAGGCCAGGTACACCTGACTGTCTCTCTACCTACCTGTCTATCTGTCTGTCTCTACCTACCTGGCAATCTGTTTGTCCCTCTCTCTGTATTTATGTCTACATCTCTCTGTATAATTGTATGTATACTTTGTTATAAAAGTTCTTTATATATGTGTATAAATAAAGATACATATTGGTATATATGTGTTATAAAATGTACATACTGTTGATGATAAGTGTATGTGTAGCGGGGTATTGTTACAGGCGGTGCAGACAAGACGGTCAGGTTCTGGGACTTTGAGCTGGTCAAGGGACAGGAAACCGAACAGAAGTAGGTCATCGCCTTGAGCTAATCAAAAACCCATAATCATTCACTGTATTCTAATGATGCTCATAACTCCATCATAGGCCTTGTGAGAGCTCCGTTCAGGGCATTGCAGTCATAAGATAGCCGTTGGTGGATTTCATCCTTAACTGTAGTTGTATGAGTATGTGGTTTACATATTTGTAATTGCACTGACAATATGTAATTTAGTATGTTTTGTAATCTACTTGTTTTAACATTGGAAGTGCTGAGCTCTGAAATATTTTATGTTTCATAACCCAAACTGTGTGTGTGTGTGTGTGTGTGTGTGTGTGTTTTAGGAGGCTAACGGTGAAACACACACGAACACTACAGCTAGGAGAAGACGTGTTGTGTGTGAAGATCTCTCCCAACCAGAGGCTGCTGGCGGTCGCTCTGCTGGACTCTACGGTCAAGGTCTTCTACATGGACACGCTCAAGGTACGTAGTCCTGACACGCGCACGCACGCGTTTCTGTGGAAAATTTAGTGGATAGTAGAATGTGATGGGTTAGCCTTTTTAAGGTACACACACAGACACACACATACACCTCTCATGAACAACTAACCTACCAACTAACTTATTTCTTAATTCCAGTTAGACTCAAATAGCCTAGCATGATGCCACTATCTCTAAACTGTTATGTATGTTTTAGCCCCTTCCCTTGAAGCAGATTCAATATGTAGATGAATATGGGTCCTGTGGTCAGTTTGTTTGAGTTAGCACTGCTGAGGTTTTTATCAAGGGAGACTAAAAGTCTTGTTGTTGTGTTGTCCTCTAGTTCTTCCTGTCGCTGTACGGCCACAAGCTTCCCGTTCTCTGTCTGGACATATCCCATGTAAGTACGCCAACAAAATGATAAAATGTAAAATGCAGAATATACAATTCCACTTTCTCTCACTCAATGAAACAACAAAGCCATACAAACGTTATCCTTAAAAACAGTTGATTAATATTTCTTCTTAAACGCTGTGGGACCTCAGTGGTATATCATTGACAAGATCATTTGTAAGAACTTAACGAAATAAACAAATCCGCCATTGTGTGTTGTTTTTCACGCCTCTTGTGGTCACTTGACCTCCAGGACAGCACACTGATCATCACAGGATCGGCCGACCGAAACGTCAAGATCTGGGGGCTGGACTTTGGAGACTGTCACCGCTCTCTGTTTGCCCATGACGACAGGTAGGGTCCCAGAATGCACCGGGGCACATTATGATGATGTCACGTTTCTACGCCTTTGGTTCCGAGATTCAAGTTGAATTACAATTTTAACTGCTGGGTTAAGGTGTCTGTCTCGCTCTCGTTCTCAAGTTTAAAGTGCTTAGTTGCCATGGAAAACATTGCTAAACTCTGTAAATAATTGAATGTCTCCAATCTTTCTTTTGCTCTGTCAAATGCATTTAAAAAAATGTATTGCCCTGAAAATTTAGGCAAAGAAAATAACATGATTGCCAATCCACTAATAAAAGCCAAAGAAAAAGAATGATTTAATCAGATGAAATGGTATCTCTCCCTTTGCAGTGTCATGTTCCTGCAGTTTGTTCCCAAGACTCACCTGTTTTTCACGGCGGGAAAGGACAAGAAGATCAAACAGTGGGACGCAGACAAGTTCCAACTCATCCAGACACTAGAGGTGTGTCTCTATCCCTCTTTTCATTCCTCTCTCTCGTCATCCCTCTCTCTCTTCAGCCCTCTCTCTCGTCATCCCTCTCTCTCCTCAGCCCTCTCTCTCGTCATCCCTCTCTCGTCATCCCTCTCTCGTCAGCCCTCTCTCTCTTCAGCCCTCTCTCTCTTCAGCCGTCTCTCTCTTCAGCCCTCTCTCTCTTCAGCCCTCTCTCTCTTCAGCCCTCTCTCTCTTCAGCCCTCTCTCTCTTCAGCCCTCTCTCTCTTCAGCCCTCTCTCTCTTCAGCCCTCTCTCTCTTCAGCCCTCTCTCTCTTCAGCCCTCTCTCTCTTCAGCCCTCTCTCTCTTCAGCCCTCTCTCTCTGTCTCACAAACACACTGCTCTTTTTACATTTCTAGAACATAACATTAAGTTAATTGAAGCTATAAATCAGCACCTGAACTCACGGTCCATAATATTAGTCCTCCGTTTCACAATAGAAACACGCAGTATGGTAGTTAATGAGCTAACACTTTCTGTCATCCTGATGGACAACAATGAGCACTGAATGTGTCCCCTCAGGGCCACCATCGGGAGGTCTGGGCCCTGGCTGTGAGTCCCAGTGGAGACTACCTGGTCTCCTCCTCCCACGACAAGTCCCTCCGGCTCTGGGATCGAACCCGCGAGCCCATCATACTGGACGAGGAGCGCGAGATGGTGAGGGTGCTAGCATGTTTAGTACAGTTAGAGTGGTTGTGTAATACACGACCGTGTAGTGTACGTACACATCCAGCGTATGATCGTTTTTTACCTGTATGGTTTCATTCAGCACTTCAAGTTAATTTCTACCACTCATATTGTGTATATTGCTATATTGTCATACATCATGTACTTTTTTTAATAGTTACTTTAATTATAAAGATAAATATTTTATATCAATATTCTTACTGTACGGTAGTTGTATCTGTCTACTTAGGTACTACTTGGTATTTTGACTCTCAATTGTGTTCAGACCTGCTGTTTTACTCAGCTGTACAACAGTGACATTAATCAAAGTAAAAAGTAGATACATTTTGTTCCCGGCCTCTTCTTAGGAGCGCGAAGCGGAGTTTGAAGAGAGCATTGCCAAAGAAGGAGAACCTGTGGTGAGAACATGAATAAATGAATATAGAAAGGAAAAAATAGACAGAATTGTTCAATTACTTTATTATGCCATCTCAACACAGTGTTTTTACATTTGTTTGTCTGGCTCTGTCCCATTAGCCTCAGCGTGTGTGTAGTTGTCACTGATTGGTTGTGCCTGGTGTGACCTCAGGTTCCCGGGGAGACGGAAGGGGAAGTGGCTCCGGCGGCCAAGAAGACCGTGGAGACGGTGAAAGCTGTGAGTTGGTTTGTTTTACCACCTAGAGAGCCCTGGTCGGGTGGGGCCAGCCAAAACACCAGGTCATGCCAGAAAACCCCTCCCGCGGCGTGTGTGGACACATGCATGCATGTGCTGTGCACGTGATGACCTACCTGTGTGCTGTGTATATGCAGGCTGAGAGGATCATGGAGGCTCTGGAGCTCTACAGGGCAGAGAGCCGCAAGTTGGAGGAGCACAAGTACGCCTGTGAGAACGCTGGCAAACAGGTACCTTTTACACACACACACACACACACACACACACACACACACACACACACACACACACACACACACACACACACACACACACACACACACACACACACACACACACACACACACACACACACACACACACACACACACACACACACACACACACACACACACACACTAGGGTTAGCCACAGCACGCTAGCATGTTAGCTTGGATTTATCCAGAAAATAATGTGTACCTTATTCTGTTAATTCATGAATATCAAATCGATTCAATATTTTTTAGACTTGGAATTGTAGCTACAGTAGATAATCGCAATGTCGAGCATGCATGTTGCATTGCTTACACGGATACAATTACTTTGAAATCGATTTTCTCCATTCTTTAACTGAGGGTGCCCCCCTGCATGTTGCTCTGTAACCAGGGACTTGTTTTCCTAGTTCTGCTCTGTCGCCATCTAGTGGCACTGTCTAGAAAAAAACAATCGTTATGGTCAATCAAATAATACTTTGTATTTTGCAGTTGCCTCTGCCTCCTAACCCCATCCTTGTGGCCTTTGGGAATGTCTCGGTAAGTCACAACTGGATCTTTATTATTATTTTTTAACTTTTTATTTCTTATTACTGTCCTGTACTTTCTGCTGCGACACCCTAATTTTGAATCTGGGATTAATATGTTTTCTCTTACCTTTTAAGTATAAATCATCAAAACTTAAAACATCACCAACTGTTCTGGTGAATCTCTAAACAGATAACGAAAGTAATCGGTTTGCATCGCTAAGATGGAACTGAACTGAAAGCTTATGACCAGATGCTGTTTATCGCCATGGTAACCCAGTCTGTCCTCTCGTCCCGTTAGCCTTCCCGCTACGTGTTGGACGTCATCAAGAAGGTCCGATCCAGGTGAGAACTGAACTTAATGAACACGCCTGCTGTTTTACCTGCAGCCTGTAGCTCTTCGGCTCACTCAGTGTCTATAGGCTGCTAGGCCAATAGTTTAGCAATACTATAAGCTACATACCTATGTTTGCTAATATGGGGTCAAAACCCCCCAATATAGCAATGTGGCCAACATAGGTGTTAATCTAATAGTATTGTAAGAGAAGGTCAGGTTGGGGAACTGTTGTCTTGATCATAAAATAGTTTCCCTCCATTTGGGTTTGGATTAAGAGTGTTTAAACGTACAAGTCCCAAGTAAAGCTATACAGTTAGTTCTGATTGAATATTAAAACGAGGAGCTCTTATATAGTATAACTGTGTGTGTCTTATCTGTAACAGTGAGCTGGAGGTGTCTCTGCTGGTCCTGCCCTTCCCCTACGTCCCTGAGCTGCTGGCCCTCTTCAACCTCTACCTCCAGCAGAGTCTGGAGGTGGAGCTGGTCTGCCGCTGCCTCTTCTTCCTGCTCAGGTACATAGCACGCCTGGATAGATGGATCATTATACAAGGTTCCTCCTGCTCAGGTACATAGCACGCCTGGATAGATGGATCATTATACAAGGTTCTTCCTGCTCAGGTACATAGCATGCCTGGATAGATGGATCATTATACAAGGTTCTTCCTGCTCAGGTACATAGCACGCCTGGATAGATGGATCATTATACAAGGTTCTTCCTGCTCAGGTACATAGCACGCCTGGATAGATGGATCATTATACAAGGTTCTTCCTGCTCAGGTACATAGCATGCCTGGATAGATGGATCATTATACAAGGTTCTTCCTGCTCAGGTACATAGCACGCCTGGATAGATGGATCATTATACAAGGTTCTTCCTGCTCAGGTACATAGCACGCCTGGATAGATGGATCATTATACAAGGTTCTTCCTGCTCAGGTACATAGCATGCCTGGATAGATGGATCATTATACAAGGTTCTTCCTGCTCAGGTACATAGCACGCCTGGATAGATGGATCATTATACAAGGTTCTTCCTGCTCAGGTACATAGCATGCCTGGATAGATGGATCATTATACAAGGTTTTCTCTGCTCAGGTACATAGCACGCCTGGATAGATGGATCATTATACAAGGTTCTTCCTGCTCAGGTACATAGCACGCCTGGATAGATGGATCATTATACAAGGTTCTTCCTGCTCAGGTACATAGCACGCCTGGATAGATGGATCATTATACAAGGTTCTTCCTGCTCAGGTACATAGCACGCCTGGATAGATGGATCATTATACAAGGTTCTTCCTGCTCAGGTACATAGCACGCCTGGATAGATGGATCATTATACAAGGTTCTTCCTGCTCAGGTACATAGCACGCCTGGATAGATGGATCATTATACAAGGTTCTTCCTGCTCAGGTACATAGCACGCCTGGATAGATAGGTCCATAGACAATGTACAGATCATGAAATACAGGTACACCGAAAGGGGCTGTGTAGAATAATTCCGTCATTCATTATGTGTCTCCATGGTGATTTAATATGGGAAGTGTGTTTCCAGGATCCACTTTGGCCAGATAACCAGTAACCAGATGATGCTGTCAGTCATCGACCAGCTGAAGGACAACACGATCTCCAAAGTACGGGAGATCCGAGTAAGTAACCATGGAAACACCCTATTATATCATTATTTTATGGCTCAACAAATAACAAAAACAAAAATTGTACTAAACTCCAATGGCTTGGGAAATTTACATTAGCGTTACCACAGCGCGAACAAGATATATTATAGACTGAAAGATACAATAGCATAGTGTATTACATGTATCTAAAAGGTGTATTTCCACGCTCTGCAGGACGTGTTGGGCTTCAACAGCGCTGCGCTGCAGTTCCTCCAGAGAGAGCTGGAGAGCAAGGAGGAGGTGATGTTCTTCGCGGACGCCACCGGGCGTCTGGAGGAGAAGAAGAAGAAGAGGAGGCGGAGGGAGAGAGTCATCCTCGCCATTGTCTAGACCACCAGGAGGATTTATACCGTTTAGTTTTCTACGTGAACGCTGATGAGAGTTGTTAGAAAGGATGTAACTTATCCATGACGTTTTTCATTTCCGCAAATAAACTGTCTCAAACCCGTGACAATTTCTTTTGATGGCTTTCAACACGAATAAAACCGAGCAGACCAACGAGCGAGCTGCTGTAAAACACCACAGCCAGGGGCTTCACATAAAACACAAGGTGTGGAAGAGCTGTGAGAGAAGCAGCTCTACACTCTCTCACACACGCACAGGGGTGACGGAGGCGGGGGGGGGGGCGCAGGGTTGAGACCCCCTGAGTACCAGACCACCAGGTCTCCCCTCCTTGCTCCGTCTCTGGCAGGAACCTCTTCCCACACCCCCCCAACCCTGTGCTTAAATCACCCAGATGTAACCGGACTTTACGGCGTGTAAATGTTCGGTAGAGTGGATTTACCGTCGCTAGGCACCAAACCCGTGGAGTAAATCTACCGGTGTCAGAACAGCTGGAGAGAGCAGCAGTGGAGGTTATTTTCTGTCTTTTGTGGTTGTGTAGCTTAATGTTCTAGGTTTATTTATCAATCCCAGAGGAAATTGTAGGCTTTTCTGTTGCTGATTTTTTTCTGCTCCAGACAGTAAAAGAAAATGCATGTAAAACAAATGTACACATCACATGCTAGACGTGGCAAAACAAAGTTTTGAATAGCCTAGGATTTGGTATATTTATGTTTATTTAGGACACATTGTATACACATATTGATAGACATGTTTATCTAGCAATATAAAATAGGCTAGAAAATTTTGCAGATATATGCCTACAGAAAAAAGTATAAAAAAAATAAAGAAATGTGCATTCAGACACTTAATGCTCCACCAGTGTGTTTACGTGGCGACCAAAGTGAACGGTTAAATAAAACATATTTAAAAACACCTCGACTCCGTGTTTAAGTTACCATGGTCTCGGGGACGACAAAGAAGCCCTAAGACTAAAGAGTGCCATAGGGTTAGGGTTGGTGTCGGAGCTGTAAATATCACACCTATGGAAAGGAAACATTCCACGGGACTAACCCCGGGCATTTTTCCCACACCGACCCAGCCTTAAAGAACACAGATTATATTTAGACTGTTAAAAAATAAATATATACCTCTTTAGGGTTATAGTTGTTAGTACTCATTTAGTCATAGGACTAATAACAGCCACGTTTAGGATAAATCGCACCTTTTAAAATGGTGCATTTTCTCATGAAACAATAGGTAAGTAACACAACAAGGATTTGCATCAAGGTAAATACAAATAAGCTAATGCAAGATCTAAGGTAGGCCTGAATTAAAAAAGAAGTTTATAAAATAAATATCAAGATACACTTCTACTTTTACAGTCAGCCGGGGCCTCACTGGAGACGCGATATGTGTGGACGAGAGGATTTCTGTACCTAAATGTAGACCTCTTCTGTAATTAGTCACTCTCATAGATCACATTTTATTTGATATATAAATGCCTAAATAAATACCATTAAGCGTGTGAAAGTCTGCCTATAATCTTGTATTTCATTTAATAAAGCGAGAGTGAGGTTAATTTCCAATGTTATAAAAACATAACTAAAATACATTAGAGCAATTGTTAGTAATCTTTTTTTTATAATTGTATAAATACATATTAGCATAAAAAATATATTTCGTCTTTAGTCTTTTTGTGAATATTTTATCGTACGTGTATAATGCAATTTACGAAATGAAAAACATTCAACTAATTGTTTTTAACTCACCGCTAGGTGGCAATATTGCATCTTTTAAAACCTTTCCGTAACAGGTAGTCGTGTGTTGTATAGTCATCGTCTGTTTAAGATATTCACCTGCTGCTGTATTCAGCTCATATAAACAGAGTAGAGCCGTTTTCTCAATGATATTTACAAACATCAACAACTTCCTTTTATGTGAAAGGTTAATTGGCAAAACAACTCTTTCTGATTCTGAGCTATATCATTATATTGAAGAGATCAATTACCAGATGAAACATAAAGTATTATGGCTTTAGTGTCTAGTCAACAATATAAGTTGTTGTGCTAATACATTTCATAGCATAATAGATTAGGGGTAGGCTAGTAAAACAACAGTCAGAAGAGAACATACTAGTTAATGTACTCTATACATTATGCTGTGAAGGACAACCTTCAACCAGACTGGATTGGCGAGGTCACCCTAGCAAAGGAGATTTTGAAACCTCAACTTGCTCTCCCTGGCTAAATAACAGGTAAGAAGAAAAGATGATAGGTAAGTCAGGGTTAATAAGAACCTATAACCCCACTTTAATTAATGGGAGACACTTTGAAAGGTTAATGAATGGAAGAGTTGTGTCTTTAGGAGCGGAGGCTGACTGTAGGTTAGTGTGGGATCCTGAACCCACAGCAGATAAAGTTACATATCAGCTCTACACTGACATTGTTACAGTGCGCGGTCGTAACACTGCGCTGGGCTGTTCTCTGGCCTGGATCTGTGTCTCTGGATGGTAAATCTGATCTGGGATATAAATATGTGTGACCCACATCTCTGGGAGAATGCGCCAAAGGTTCAAGTTGCTCCATTAAAGAGCTTGACTAACCATCACACATGTGGCCGCCCGTACTGGAGGCCTACACGCAAACACACAGAGAACAGATGCTGAATTAAATATACTCACACCATACGTCAAACTCAACCCGGGTTCGCTATGGGACGTACCATTACGTTACAATTACATTCTCATGAAAATAAGTAATTATGTCTGCGCGGAGCCAAGTCAAATAGCAGACTAGCAGAACAATAGACCTAATAAACATAACTGTTGTGACCTTGATGCACCAATTTCGATGCACTTTACTGCCACTAAGAAAGCTAAAGAAAATGACTGACATGGTGTTCTGCTTCCTAAAATCACTCTGCACTCATCCAGCTGTTTTTCTTTAGAGATTTGGTCGTGCAGTACTAAAAATGTTTGTAGTTAATAAAATATTGAATTAATTGTTATTCTGTGGAAACCCAACAAGCTGACAAGATGTTGTTATAGTTCTGATCAAATTGTTTTAATTCAGGCAAAAAATAAAATAAAAAGGCAGAGTTCTGATTGCCCAGTATCCTGGCTTGTGATTGGTTAAGAGGTCTAACCAGTGAGTCGAGTCTGTCCAGCTCTCACCTGAGGAGCACAGACCAGGTGTTTGGGCTGGTTGCCAGGGGAACCAGTCCCTAGAGACAGGGGTGAGGAGAGGGTGTGTGTTGGGGGAGCGGGGGTGCGGAGGGGGGGGGGGGGAGGAGGAGGTGAGGGGTGAGGTGGAGGGGGTGAGAGGGTCTGTTGAATGATGAGGTGATGTTATGAGCTCTGGCTAAGAGTGACTGCTCACTAACTAACCTCAGGAAGTCCTCGTACACACACACACACACACACACACACACACACGCACACACACACACACACACACACACACACATACATACGCACACATATGCACACACACACTCATACATGCAAAAACACACAAACGCAGGTCCGCACATACATAGACACAGGCACGTGTGGACGTAGACACAAACACAAATTGACTTTTATATTTCTACTTCTCAAATCTTCTTCTGTAATTTATTTGTAAACCCATTTTCTTTTGGTTTTTCTATTTTATGTTCATTTTTTTTAAGTTTCTTAACCATCAACAGGTTGTTAATCTATTTCAAGATAGGTTCGTTTATAAGAAACCGGTGGTTTTGAGTCTTTATTTTGACTGCCACCTGACTCTCGCACTCAAACTCCTAGATACAACACACATTCCTACACGCAGCCACATGCACCTACACACATGAAAGCACGTACATCTGCACATCTGCAAAGACACTTGCACCCAGACAGTCTTAACATACATTCACACACCGAAGTACCATATACCATGCAACCCCCCCCCCCCCCCCCCCCCCCCCCCCCCAGAACAGTACAGGGCTGATGTAATTAGTGATTTTAAAGCACAGCACTTGGTCTTACGAGCCATAAACAGACATTCAATCCAGGCCCCTGGGAGCCCTGTTTATTCTACAAGTTTAAGGCCCCGTACAGGGGCCTCCTGTGTTTACCCTCCAAGAACAATAACACCACTATGTCCACGACCAGGAATGCCATTCATTTGTCCAATTAAAGGCAGAAAATAAATACAAATCCACGTCAACCTGCCGTGCCCCGATTTGTTCCAAAAACACTCTAATAAGTTGGACTCTTCTGAGGGATGTGGAAAGGCCGTCTCGATGCGCGGGGAAACCCTCTGTGAAACTGGAGTCTTCTTGAAGGTTAAATCTGGGTTGTTACCTCGATCATACAGCGCCATAAATCTGGAGCGCCTCGGCAATAAGACCCTCTGTCCGCTGAAAGGCAGGAGCCAGGTGCAATCTGAGCGAACGCTCAGCGGAAAACAATAGCAAGGTCGCACGCTGGATGTTTGTTCGTCACATCGAAGGACAAACGTTAAGCGTAACGGAACGATTTGTGGCCGTTCATTACACATGAGAAAATAGGATTTCCAGAACAGCACTGAAATCCTTTCTAAGTAAGCAGATTTATGACAGGGAAAACGGTTTGGCTTTTGTGACTTCTTTTTATTTATTTATCAGGAGTGGCATAATTTCCTGTAAACACGATTGGTGACTCGGGACTCGGACCAGTGTGTCTACGCGCCCCCTGCTGGTCAAACAGTTATTTACGAGGTTTACGCCAGGCTGACAGACGTGTAATTTCCTGTCAGAAATGACCGGTCGGGTCCGTGCAGCATGCCAGCCAGACAGAGAAGCCTTTCTGACATGGATTTGAGCTTAATGCCTGGCTGGGTTCTGGCAGGACAATCGTATTGTAACCACTTTAAAAGTTTCCCTTCACATTTTCCTACCAAAAAAATAAGACTGCTTTAGCTTCATGTTTAATGTATTTCCTCTGGAAATCCATAAACACACGCTTACACGTGGCTGGCCATGTTTACCTGTTTTATGGGAGCGCCCAGATCACATGACACACCTCGTAAATACTGGCTGAGTGCAGACCAAACCCATTACCGGTTGGCTTTTGGAAACAGTAAGCAACTGCTATGATGGTGAACACGATGGTGAAAACAATGGTGAATACACGAATATGATGGTGAATATGACGGTGAACATGATGGTGAATACATTAATATGATGGTGGATATGATTGGTGAATACATGAATATGATGGTGGATATGATGGTGAACAGGGTGAATGGGGATCTCATCAACATGATCCATGAATACAATGGTGAGTATAATGGTGAATTCATGAAGCCGCCTTGATAAGCCTAAAAACAGCATGAGGCCCTCTAGTGTGGGGTCAGAGAGGAGACAGAATAATCCCATCAAACCACAACTCAACAACACCTCTTGAGACTCTCCTCCCCCTCTCTTCTCCTCCTTTCTTTCCTCCTCTCACCTCCTTCCCTCTCTTCTCTGTCTCTCCCCCCATCCTATCCTTTCTTGTCCCATATCCCCTCCTCTCCTCTCCTCTGAACTGAAGCATGGCATCATAACAGGAACATGAGGTGTTGAAAATAGTCCTAGTATCTCCTAAAGTGGCGGGGTGTCTTGGAAAGGGGTGGGGCATCTCATAAAGGGGTGTGGTCCCTCATAAAGAGGCGGATCACATGTTGGATCCCCTCAGGGCTAGATGCAGTGGGGTGGGACCACCCACACACACCACAGTGAGCTGTCAATCATTTGATTTACATGCACAGTATTCTGTTACTTCTTGAAGACCTGCGTGATGTGGGGACCGGTCTCTGTATTTATACATGTAATTCATATTTACTAAAACATATAAGTGTTTGGAGTTTTAAACAATCCCATGCATAGGCTCTCACACACACATTTTTTATTGTGTAGTAATGTGTACTAGTACTAAACTGTTTGTTTGGTGTTACTCTGTAGGAATACTAGGTAAACATCTGTGTCTGTCTGTATGTGTGTGTGTGCTTCGGTGTGTGTGTGCGTATGTGTGTGCGTGTTATGTGATAATGCAAGCTAGTGATTCCAGTTGATCGGAATGAAAACAAGCAAAATAAAGAGTGTGAGAAAGAGAGGAACGGAGGAACTGAGGGCGAGGGAGAGAGAGAGAGAATCCTCTAACTTGATTAAACACTAATATGAAGCAGTCAGACCTAGCTGCCGGGAGGCCCCTGGAGTGTGCGTGTCCTCCTCTCCATAATCACTTTCTTTATTCATCTCCCTCTCTCCTCCCTTCTTCTGCTTTATCTTCTCCCTCCTCGCCTCCCCCGTCCTCCCTACGATGACCCCCCCCCCCCCCCCCCCCCGCCACTGACAGCTCTCTGTCTGCCACCTTCCTTTATTGACAATCATCTGCACTCCTGCCATGCACTCCAGCTCTAGGGTTTGTCTTCAGACAAGTTACATCACGTTCAAGTAAAAAAAAAGAAAGGAAACATTTGTTATATTAGTTTGCTACATACTTTCCCAACACGTTGATTAACTCCGGATGCCAAGCTGCAAGTTGCACTTTGAAGTAAATCTATTAAGCTATACTGTCTGTTGTTCTGCAATTATTGAACAAAATAATTAATGTGACATTATATATGCAGTCTATGCCAAGACAAGCAATGCCCCATTAATCAGAAGAAAAGGAGGGAACTCTACCAACAAGTTCAAGTCCACAGCCACTCCTGCCTTACCCTAGCCACGAGACCATCACGTTTTGTTTCTCTTTGCCGATTGGTCTGGCCACCATTCCGTTGAAATGCCTTTAAAAAAATAATAATAATTACGATAGGATCAGAGCTTGGGGGAGGGAGTTTCAGTTAATGAAGGACAATCTACAAAGAAAATCAACAGTTTTTATCCAAAAATCCAACACTGAAAGAAATGCCTACACACCAGACCAAACCAAAGAAGCTACAATGTGTCTGGGGAGCACTTTGACCCCCTGTATGTTTACATATCCATCTGCTTTGTTTTCGTATGTTATTTTCTTTAAATTCTGGTTATATGTGTGTTTATATCTAAAATGTGTAGTAGATTACTTCCAAATGTTGCATTTACACTCGACTATATACATTTGTATTGTGAAATCGAATGACATTTCTTATTTTTATTGAATAAAATTGAAAAGAAAAGCATTTTGACTCCCGGGCAGCGTGCCATCATCTGAGTGGGGGGCCTCGAACCGTAGGCTGTCCGGCCCCTGCCAGAACAGAATATAAATTCTCCCCGCTGGGAGATTTACTATGCGTATCGCTGGCGCGTTGTGTCAGAACTGTTAAAATAAAGAGTGTGTGACACCACCGCTGTCCTGACTTGCGGCACATTTTGTAGAGGTTGGGAATCTAGTTCAGCAGACACCGCTGATGACGAGAAAGAGAGAGAGAGAGAGGAACAGAGAAAGAAAGCGAGAGTGAGAGAGCATGCATTCGAGAAAAAGAGAGAGAGAAAGGCAATGAAGGAGAATGCATGAGAGTGAGAGACTGATAGGCAGGCAGACAGCGAGAGAGAGAGAGCGAGAGAGATAGAGAGGGTGAGAGGAGAGATAGAGGTACATAGAGGCAGACATTTTATTTTGTATTTTGTAATCTTATTTTTGTATCGTACTTGAATTGTATCCTACTTGAATTGAATTTTCCATGCCAGTAAAACCCACCCTTTGACATAGAGAATAGAGAGAGTGAGAGACAGATTGAGAGGAGAAAGAGAGATAGAGACAGAGATAGAGAGTGATAGAGAGAGGGAGTGATAAAGAGTGAGAGACAGATTGAGAGAAGGAGAGAGATAGAAACAGAGAGTGATAGAGAGACACACAGACATATATAGAGATAGGAAGAGAGTGATAGAGACAGACAGGGAGCAAGAGAGCGATATAGACAGACACAGAGACTGGATGTCCTGTCCTAAGGAGAGCAGCTCATAACTCACACTAGCAACAGGTCTTGAGTTACGACATTTAGCGCAGTGTCAGCGGTGGTGGCTAGCAAGCATGTTTTTCCTCCCAGAACCAACTGGTTGCTCACCTTGGAGATCTGCAGACAGCTTGATGCACCGGGCCGGGATTTACTGCCCAGATTCGACACTTTGTTATTCCTGCCATGGGAAGACCCATATCTGGTTCCCCTTAAAGGCTGTAGACTGAAATGGAGACCATCCCCACCTTGGTAGCTTGTGAGCATCTCTCCTAAGACAGACTAGATCTGTTTAGCGTAGCATGGTCAGTGGTCACAGGTTAGCTGAGTGACAAGCTCAATACTTTTTTTGTTTATTTTAAGATGAAGGAGGGGAGTAGTGGAGGGGAACGGAGGAAGAGAGAATTGAGGAGAGGAGGAGAGGAGGAGAGGAGGAGAGGAGCAGGGGAACAGGGGAAAGGACAGGAGTGGAGAAGAGTAGAGAGGAGAGGAGAAGGGGAGCAGAAGAGAGAAAGAGGATATGAGAAAAGAGTATAGGAGGCCAGGGGAGGTAAGGGTCATACGTGTGTTTAACCAAGGCTGCTGGGCTGAGAGATTTACATTTTAAAGATTAATTCATCGAATACTACCACCCAACCCCCCAGGGGACAACACTAACCCACTACCAAACACACTCACAGCTAGGTCACTGATGATGTCATCCGGCATCGTTTCAGCCAATCGGAATCCACCAGACAGCGCTGTCGTCAGGGTTACAGTTGAGACTCTTTAATTAGAAGGTACCGTGACCCCGCCTCATCTCCATCATCAGGCGGTTGGTTCGACACGTACAAGGTCAGAGGTCGCGACCTGGGCTTGTTTTCCATCCTTTTCCGCTGTGTGTCGCCGGACGTTTTGCCGCCGCTCGCTTGAGTGACACGTTCGTTTTTCCGTGCCGAGACGCTGTGGCTCACCACGCCGTCTGGCGTCCACGTTTCCACGCCACGCGCCAGCAGAATATTGATCTCATCAGCGTGTAAATAAACTGGCGGATGAAAGCGGGGTGGGGGGTGGGGGGTGTTGGGTGGGGGGGGGGGGGGGGGGGGGGGGGGGGGGGAGGGGTGGTGGGAGCGATGTCTGCTGCGTACAAATCACTCATCCCCTGGATGCGTTTCAGCGGTCGGCGTTTCCCGTTCCGTTGGAGGACATTCACGGACGCCCGAGGCCGGCATGGCCTCTCTTTACGGGACAACCTTTTTTTCCATTTTAGAGGCTGTTCAATAACCGCTGGGTAGCAACCTAGATGCACGTTTCTAGATGTCAGAAAGAGTTTATAATCTGCATTGCTGTGTGTCTATTTATGTATGTGTGTGTGTGTGTGTGTGTGTGTGTGGGGGGGGGGGGGGGGGGGGGGGGTTGGAATCCCCCACAATGCTCTGTGGTCACAGGGCCCAAGGGGAAGTTAAATCTCGTGGGCAGGAAAGCGAGTTCCCTGTGCGCTTGTTGCAGCATGGCCTGTAAACCTCTTGTTAACCCTGCTGGTCAAGAGAGAGGAGGGGAGGGGAGGGGAGGGGAGGGGAGGGGAGGGGAGAGGAGGGGAGGGGAGGGGAGAGGAGAGGAGGGGAGGGGAGGGGAGGGGAGGGGAGAGGAGGGGAGAGGAGGGGAGGGAGGGAGAGGAGAGGAGAGGAGAGGAGAGGAGAGGAGAGGAGAGGAGAGGAGAGGAGAGGAGAGTCAGGAGACCAGGCAGGAGAGGAGAGACAGGAGACCAGGCAGGAGAGGACAGGAGAGACCTGGAGAATGTCCTGTTCAAAAGATGGACGAGCCAAGCACTCCAAACACCTAACTACCTTCAACTATAGTTGGTCAACACTTTCCAAGTTTTCCAAGTTCAAAAACAGAGACTATTTCCACCATCATAGTTTTTCAGACAGGGCGTGACAGAGGAAATAAGCAACCTCCTGTTCATACCTCTCCCCCAACCCCCACCCCCCACCCCCCACCCCACCCACACACACACACACACACACACACACACGCTCACTATGTAAAGCACTTTGGGCATAAAAGCACTATATAAATGCAATCAATTAAAAGGTTGAATAACTTCTAAAATTGGAAGAATCCCAGTAGATGATAGTGGAACATGATGACCAAAACAACTCCACAGCTTTTAACCTATTATCACATGCTGAAAATCGGTGATAGGTCAAAGGTCAGTGGAAGAAGGTGAGCATATGTCTGCTGTTTGGTTGACAGAAAATGACGATTGACAGAGAGGACATAGCTACACTGAAACGCTCTTTCTTCAGCTAATCACCTGCTCAACCTGTCCTCTTTTTATTCCTTTGTTGCTTCCCATTAATCTCTCTGTGAGAGAGAGTGAGAGAGAGAGAGAGAGTGAGAGAGAGAGTGAGGGACAGAGTGTATAAAGCAGTCAGAGAGGTGGAGTAGTGGAGAAAGAAGTTGGAGGAAAGAAAACAAAATGTCCACCAGTAGAGTGAAACATGGTAGGAATCGACGACAGCTCTATAAATCTTGCCGCGGTTCGGAGGAGATTAAAGGAGGAGAGAAACAGCGGAGGATTACAGGACAAGATTAACATGCAGTTGATGGGCACCGTTTTACGATGGGGTGCCAACGAATAAACACACTCCAGACACCGAGCCCGTCCCTCGTCATGACGACGAGCCGACCCGGGAATGCACCATTCTCCAGATTCCACCGAGGGTGATCTGGTGTCCGGTGGCTTCAGCCTGCTCTCCCTTTGGTCCTCAGGGAGTAGAAAGGTCACCCACCCCACACACACCCCTCCATCTCCCACGCCCTCCCGCCCACCACCACCACCACCACCACCACCACCCATCTCCTGCGTGGAATAGGGACCCAGGCTGCAGGGTACTGGAGGAGGGGGGGGGGACAGGACAGCTGTGGCCTGATCCTAAATCCCCCCAGCAGCCGCGGACGGAGAGGCTGGGTCATACGATAGCAGTGTGAAAATGAGACAGTTTGTTTTAAGATACGTACAAATCAATTTGTTTCCACAACTGGCCGTCCGCTCCGGACTGCATGGGCGCTTCAGGGAGAAATGCTTCCACTGAGCCGTGGAGGAGGATGGCGGTCAGGTTTACGTTTTGGACGACACACACACTCCTTCAGGGTCGATCCCCATCTGAGGTTCTTCCCCCCTCAAAGACAAAAAAAAATTACAGAAATCTTGAACATTTCAAACTTTATACCTAAATGTTTTTGAATTGTCGCGTCCAAAATAGACTTGAGTCATGTACGACGCGAGCGAGAGCAAATACAGCATGTGCTTTGCTCTGGTCAAACACTTTGATTCTATTGCTGTTTTGGGTCACGCTACAAATTTGAACCGAAACACGCGCTTTGTGTGGCTTTAGAACGTCATCTCAACCCGTTCAAACATATCCCTTAACTAAACCATCTCCAATCTTGAACTAAGGTGGGTAGGAATCCAAAAAGTAAAACCCAACATGATTATATTTTATTTTTTAAAAACATCCGAGGCGAGGTGTGCAAAGCCAAAATACGAAAAGACTAAATGTCCTATTCTCTGCCAACGAGCTTAGCTGAGCTTTACCGTATTTTGCATTTGCTAAAAAACTCATATTTTCATTCATATTGAGGTTCATATTCTAGATAGGAATCTCAAGAGCTCTTGATATGAACCACACCTCAACTCCCACCCCATCACCCATCCATTCAAATTTGATACAAAATAACCTGTCCCAATTGTCAGGATCTCTGGGATGCAGTGTGTGACAGTCCAGTCCCTAGAAGGAAGGCTTCCCCCCCTCCCCCCCTCCACGGCTAGTAGACTCCTGACCTTCTCCCCGGAGCCAAATTAGATGTTCCAGCGTTGGCCTCCAAGCCAGCTGGACCTCCTCATCCGAGCACCAAGAGGAAGCAGAACTTGACCCATGTGACGCTTCCCCCCCCCCCCCCCCCCCCCCCCCCCCCCCCCCCCCCCCCCCCCCCCCCCCCCCCCCCCCCCCCCCTCTTCAGAGAGCGTTTGGGGTCTCGTCCCGTCGGCCCGGTCTGTCCCGACACCGCAGGGCGCTTCACCCCCTTCTGGTCTGAACCACCTCACCGCGGGCTCGGCGGGCCGTCTCCCCGAGCCTCTGATTGAAGTAACGCGCGGGAACAGGTGGCCAGCTGAGGGAGGAGCGGCCAGCAAATGGCTCCGCAGCGAAACCCACTAATGCTGAAATCTCCGTGTGGATGCGTGCTGAGAACAGCTGTGGGGGTCATTAGTGTGAGGTGACTTCAAGAGGAGCTCGACACTCGCCTGAACGCACAGAGGCCCTTGGAGGTCATCGTCTCTCTGCACACAGGGCTTTACAACGCCGGGGCTCAGGGGGCCGCCATGTGTACCGTACCCAATCAGTACCTCCTTATCCCATCACAGGACCGCTCTGAGATGGGACCAGACACAAGCACTTCAGTAGAAGTTACAACGGTACCCGGAAGTAAATGATAAACTAATGCTGGGTAGACGGTATACACTACAGGATCATAAGCCTGACATTTTGCCTCTGGTCAGCAAATTCTACATTCTTTGATGGTTACAAGGATTTTATGTATGATTATCCTGTGGTGTGGGGCACATTAACACAGGGAATAGAACCCCTAACCCTGGCGGTGTTAGTGCCTTGCTCTTCACGGGGAACAGAACCCCTAACCCTGGTAATGTAGTGTAGGATTCACCTGTTCCCAACATGCTTTTTAAAGCTTGTTTTCCTGATCTGGACTCTCTGTCTGACAGCAAGGCTGACAGCTCATCCGGAGGGGCGGGGCTCCGGGGAGTTTCCTGAGAATGACCTGTCACTCAACCTGTCCGCTCCGTGCCGCGCATCAAACGCCCCCCAGCAGGCGTCCCCCAGCAGGCGCCCACTAACCCCCCGAACACCCGCAGTTAGGCATGTGTACACACACACACACACACACACACACACACACACACACATACATACACACATATTCTTGGTTGCATACACACACACACTTTTGCACACACACACACACACGCGCGCGCACAAACACACACACACACACACACACACACACACACACACTCTGTCGCACACACACGCTTGGTCAGAACCCATTCACACAGACGTACACAGATACAAACACATTGAAACACAGACAGCCACACCTGCTCCACCACACAAGGGCAGCGGGCTGCTAACAACAGCTAACAGCTACAGAAGGCCTTTGTCAAACAGGGAAATTAGCGCCGCCGCTCACTCGTTAGCATGCTATTGTAGCATTAGCACGTTGTCTGGCCACTTAGTCAGCATCACTCAATTCATGTTAGCACACTAGCGCGCTAGCCCAAACAAACTATCCCCAGAGGACACACAAGCACACACACGCATGCACACTGAATTCAATGTCACAGTTGTAAAGAGAACATTACATTACTGCCACCCCCATGGGAAACGTATGATATCTATCTTTATAATACTTAAGTCTAAAATTGTAGTTCTTCAGAATTATATAAGAGAATCAATTGAAATGAAAAAATTAAGAACAACAATCTTCCATTATTGACTAACCCTTCACTTGTTGAACAACAAAGAACAGCTTACAAAATGTTTAAAGTTTTGATAAATGTTTGATTTAAAGTTTAAACAAAACTAAGCTAGTGAAACTTAATTAAAATCAAACTCTTGCTCACATAAAGAGCAGGCATTGAGTAGGCTATTTGTATCAGATACATTCAATCCAAATACATCAGCTGAGCTATCAAATTAAACACCAATTGCTTCGCCAGGGTTTAGCAGACTTGTAATGTGCATGTGTGTGTGTGCGTGTGCGTGTGCGTGTGGATGTGTGTGTGTGTGTGCGTGCGTGTGGAAGTGTGTGTGTGTGCGTATGGTGGGAGGGGTTACATATAGGATGTTCAGCATTAATTTCAAGGTCACACACACACACACAAACTCACACACACACACACGCACATACAGCGTGGATGGTTATGTGCCTGGTGACAGACGTGCCAGGGCAGCTGAGCTGGTCTCAGTTTAAAGACCTGAACCAGCAGAGAGCCAAGACCACCTGTACACTAGTCTGCCTGTACAGCCATCCGTCTATCTCTGTCCGTCTATCAAGCATTTATGTTTTTATTTAACTGAAATACTATAATATATATTTAACATACATAAATATAAATATACCACCATATGTATTTAAATAAAGGTATAAAAAGTAACTACATTTGTAAAATACATATAATATATTCATGAATAGTTTAAATGATATCCATGCATATAACTAATCACATAACTAATGCACACACACAGACACTCACACACTCACACACACAAACACACACTCATACACTCATACACACACACACACACACACACACACACACACACACACACACACTAAGTAATTGTTCTGTTTGATGTCTTCAGTTTGATTTGATCTCAAGGGGACATTAGGCCCGCCCCTTTTTTGCCTACAACACAACGTGATTGGTTGAGCGAGAGCATCGACTGGTGGGGGCCATCTGACAGGGCGGGCTGAGGGTTTTGATTCAGTCACGGTCATGTGACGGAACACACACCACCTGGCCCCTGACACTCATCACTCTCTCGCCATTTTAATTCACACACTTACACACACCCACACACACCCACACAGCACACACACACACACACACACACACACACACACACACACACACACACACACACACACACACACACACACACAGAGTGTAGCGTAGCGGTTAGCGGCAAGGGGCAGAGCTGCAGAGTCACCATTAGACATGCTGAGGCTCTGCTAACGTCCTCATTATCCCTGGTCTCACTGGATTCACTCTACGCTAGGGTATGCTAGGCTAGGTTACAATACACTATATAATTAGCTAGACTAGGCTAAACTATGCTAGGCATAAGCAATGCTACACTACAATCACGGTCCAAAATGAATTCCTGCCAACTACCAACCAATGCTATAGATTGACCATCTTGTAGTTAAAAAAAAAAGATGGTTAAATACCAAAACAATGGCTTAGCAGGTCGATTTTTCCACTCGGACAGGTAAAAAGTCAATTTGGACCCTGACTATAAAACAGTACACTATATAAGGTTAAGCAAGGCAATGCTACACAACACAGCACAATGATACACAACATAGAACCTCATGTATGTAGTATGTGTGTGTGTGTGTGTGTGTGTGTGTGTGTGTACGTGTGTGTGTGTGTGTGTGTGTGTGTGTGTGAGTGTGTGTATGTGTGTGTGTGTGTGTGTTGTAGGGCTGTCACAATTAGTCGACCAAGATTAAAAGTGAAACTCAAATTATAGTTATAATTAGAATAGCTAATGCTTCATATACTAAAATTAACGTTCAGTACTGTTCATGTATTATCATTCCATACATTTTAGTGAACACAAACAAACAGCCAGCCAGCTGTGAGCGGTGGTGAATGGCAGCTCTCTGTGCTGACTACACTACATGAGACCCCCCGGGGCCCCGCGGCCCCACAGCTTTCACCAGCTCTAAATGGCTTCCATTCTCATCCCCACGTTTGTTTTCAGGCAGCCGCCATGTTTACACACCCGCACACACCGCCTTCCGGGTCAAAGGTTGCACCGTTTGAAAACAATTAAGAGGCCGAAGTGGAGATCTTTGTTTTCACACAGGGCGGAGCGATGACAGACCTGCTGGGGGGGTGATGGTGATGGTGATGATGATGATGGTTTAGCCTGCAGTGAAATATGGAGTGCTTCGTCTCTGTCATGGCACGTACATGGTCACCTGCAAGTGGCATCAATTCCCCAAAAGCCAAGGTGTGACAACAGGGTCAGATACAATGTCAACTCTGACATCACGATACAATATCAAATAAAGTCCTCTGAACTACCCTGTGTTTAATATAGCAGACATCACAAACTATAAACAAAAAAGTTCTAAACAAAAAACCTTGAAATAAATTGTGTTCATCTCTATAAATATGTTAGGCATTTTTGACAAGTTAAAGTGATGGACAACAGGATCTTAAAACATAAAATAACAATGACATAACATAGAGGGATGTATCTCCTATACACCTACCGAATATCTGTAAAGTATCGGAAATGTAAAGTATGTGAATATGTATCACAAAGTTTTGGAAAGAATCAGGATGGTAGGGGTGTAGTCTGAATCCTTGCCGCCTTGCTGTTTTGACTAGCTTGCACTTCCCTAAAATCTGAAATGTCGCCGTAATGTGAGTGTACGGTAATTAGTCACTGCCTTGTTCACGCCAGGGTAAGGTAAAGTCAACCGCTTGGCTACATAGCCAGCATTCTTAAACATAGCAATCGAAGTGATTACTAAACCATAGGTTAACTGTTAATCATATTACTGCTTTAACACATTGTATTATTGTACCCTTATCGTAAAGGGTTACCAGATCTATATGTACTGTATATATATATATATATATATATATATATATATATATATATATATATACAAAGTATTCTGAAATTCGAGCTGAAATAGTGTGTTCACTTATAGTTAAGTGGTCACTTTTTGTTTGTATTGAATGTGCGGCAGGGTTTGTTTTCCCCCATGGTGGGCGTGGCTTCCATTGTGTGACGCAATATTCACTGTCTCTATATTTAGTTCTAGATTTCATTTTCCCACCCAGGTAGCATTTAGAATGCATTTTGATTGAGTTGTCATGGTTTCCCCAAAGATTTTCGAAGGTTTCCCAACCCAACTAACCAATATGGTCACCAGGTGAACAAGGTTCATACCAATGAGTGTAATCAAATATATAAATATAAATGTATCAGGCCCTTAACTGCTTATATATAATCATCTTTTTTCTGCTGAAGATGCTTTCATTGGGGCAGATTATGACCGCTGTGACCAAACAACATGCATATACAAACACCCTCAAAATCAGATGAATAACACCTTCAAAGGGCACTGAGCATGTAACTCAGTACTCAGTTATAACTGAGTATGTAACTACGATTGTTAAAGTAGTTGTAATTGTATTGCAAACTAATACAAATTCAAGTAACTAATGTAAGGTAAGGTTTAGATTTATAAATGTCACTGAAGCCTTACCGAACCTCTATATGACTTTGTCTCCACCGATGTGTTGTTCTCTCAATGCTGTAAGTTCAGTATTTGGGGAACCCTGTTATGGCATTTGCAAGTAGGAGTTTGGAGCAAACATGATACCAAACAAATATCATATATCATATTTGAATACTGAGCGTTTCCTACAGATGTTGGCACTGAGAGGAGTAGCCTACCTGCACTATGATCAAATATCAAGAAGTGCATTTTGGGACGACCAGTTTGGGATACATGAAGGGATTGTGTAAGGATGTGTAAGAAAAGAAACAAGACCAATTTGGGGCTATGACATACAAAAGAACGATGCAATATAAACGTCAATAAAACAATAAAACACACACACACACACACACACACACACACATACACACACGACCACACTGCAGAATGAAATCGCAGACCTGGACTCATGCATGTGAAAGGAATGCTTGGGAGCGTGCACATTGGATAGGAACGTGCACTGAGGAGGAGCATGCACGTAGGATGGGGCAAGCAAGTAGCAGGAGGTTGGACACAGGATGGGCTGTGCACGTGGGAGGGCCGTGCACGTGGGAGGGCCGTGCACGTGGGAGGGCCGTGCACGTGGGAGGGCCGTGCACGTGGGGGAGGCTGGTCGTAAAGGGCCATCGTAGCCCCTGGCCGTGTCCAGTGAATAACTCACCACGAAGAGTTTGCTTTCCCGCCTTATTTAGCATCGGTGGTCATGAATCAGCTGCCGCACGGGGAAGGCCTTGCTCAAGATCTACATGTCAGAGAACCTGCAACACCCTGCTGGCTCTGTAAACAGCCCCGCCACAATCACTGGGTCGCCATGACTACTAACGTCATCACCACATGGCCCGGAAAGTTCCAGAGAACGCAGCGAGGCGCCCGTTTGTGTGTATGTGTGATATGTCCGTGTGTAAATACTATGTCTGTGTGTATATATACATATATTTTTATGTGTGTGTGTCTCATTAGCGGCACCTGCCTCCTGTCTTGTAAACGTTACGATGTTACGTTGTTCAAAGTCACCTGGGTGGCCTGACCCTTCCCTCTGCATGGGTCAGAGGTCAACAATGTACAGCCTCAACATGAGACAAGACCATCTCTGACCATGACCGTGTCGGGTCAAGGTCAAATGCTCTGAAGATATACTGGAAGAATTCAATAGAAACTGTTGTTAAATGTAAACTAGCTTATTATGTTCATGTTAAGTACTGCAGCTGCATGGATGGGATATGACATAGGCACCCGTACGACGATATTGCAGAACTACTATAGTACTACTATTTTTTAGGTATAGCATTCTGGCTGCCATTTTAGCTACCTCAGCTAACTGTAAATTGATTGTGTCTGCCGACTCTGCCTCTTATCAACAGCGCTATTTTGCAAACATTGAACAAAAGACTCTGAATATATAAAAACTGTCATTACTATTTAACAATTCTGCTGATGCAGTGATTCAAAGCGACCTATAGTGAATTTAAGATAAATGTCATTAAGGAGCAGGTAGGTGTTAAGCCCTGCATCTTGCTCAAGTATGCCTCCAGGTTAAGACATTGGGGGACCGAACCCTGAACCTTTCAGTGAGGATTCAAACACCCTAACCTCTCCACTCTTGTGACACTATTACAAGTGCTATCAATTGTTCAGCGTAGTATATATACCATCCTACAGCATACGGTATGTGGATCCAGGGGTGAGACGTGATACTAGTGTGTTTTATAGGTTATAGCTCTCATCTATATCCGAGAGGAAAGACGAGAAGCTTATTACCACTTTGTGTCATCGTGGGGACGTCGGAGATTGAACCACCACTGCTGACAGGAAGTCAAGCGGACATGTCACTTCCTGTCCGCGCTGTGGCGTCGGGTAGCGACAAACACACTAGCACATGTACAGTACATGTGGTATCATCACCCCACGCTGAGGCAGACGCACACACATACACACCCACACATAGACGCACACAATTGCTCTTGCCATTTTGAACACATAAAGGCACTCACACAGACCATCACACTTGAATTCCCACGCATAAACCAACACACACTCCAACACACACAGAGACACACACACACACACACCAATCCTCTGAGCCTGATGTGAGCAACGGGGGGGGGGGGGTTGATGTGTTCAGCAGGTCCGGCCCAGCAGGGGGCTTCTGGGTCCGGGACCAGGAGGACGGGGTCCAGGAACTTCTCGTGAGAACGGCTCTAGCAGATCTAAATAATGCTCCGCTCCGCTGGGCTACCGCAGGATCTTGGCGGCGCGCGGAGACGATGACATGCGCGTTGTAAACGCTTATTTGGCCCGTAACTCAGGCGGCCATTTTGTAAACGATCAGGGGTTCATGTGGTTATCGCTGAGTTGGGCTGTAAAAACCATCACTGGGACTTTATTTATAGAGGGAGGAGGAGGAAGAAGGAGGAGGAGGAGGATGGAGGAGGATGGAGGAGGAGGAGGGTGGAGGAGGAGGAGGATGGTGTTGGTTGAGGAGGAGAATGAAGGAGGGAGAAGGGGAGGAGGGAGAAGTGGAGAAGGCTGATGAGGAAGAGGAGGAGGAGGTATGGATAATGGAAAAGTAGGAGAAGGAGGTGCCAGAAATGGAGATAAAGGAGGAGGAGGGAGAGTAGGAGGACGATGGAGGAATGTGAGACATTCACGATAAAAGTCCCATCTGTCCTCAGCGGCGTGCTAAACGGCGTCTGTCACCGCCACGGCGGAGTGTCGGCCGGCCAATCACGCGTTGTCCCTGCCGACCAGCTGCTCTTCCGTTTTTTGTTCCGTCCTCACGTCCCTCACATGCACGCCCCCCACGTGCATGCCTCTGTCCCCGTTATAAAGCGCACGCCCTCCAACACTTGTCCCCACGGCATGTTGGTGACATCACCGCCAGTTGCTAGTGAAACGTAGTGAGACGGGGGGAGAAAAGAAGACAGGTTGTGGAAGCGTGTGGGTGCAGATAATCTGGTTGTTGGGAGCGATTTACAAGCAGCTGCTAGAACACTCAGTAACAACAGCCAAGCTAGGAGACACGCCGCAGGTTTCAGTGGTAAACATGCAGATCAGTGGCTTCCTAATGGGCTAATGCATACAGAAACGAACATACTGCCAGAGAGACGGGAGGTTTTATTGCCATCATTCTATCAATGTTTTGTTGAATAACAATATGTGTGTGTGTGTGTGTGTGTGTGTGTGCGCGTGTGTGTCTTTTCACACACACGCACGCACACATGATGTGAGCGTGCACACACATTCATTGTCCACCCTCTTTCTATACACTGTTAGCACACACATATAACAGACGCCAACTTGTACCACACACATTAAGAAAAACACACACGCGCGTGCATACACACACGTTTAAACACCTTCCTTTTGTGACATAAACACATGGAC